>DWGJ01000720.1:0-26000 GCA_018246895.1 Aspitha aspitha aspitha | reverse complement strand
ACAATCGGTATATTTCATTCTGCATTCCGCGATTCTTGTTTGGAAGCATTACGCAGATTACCCCAACAGCGTCCGTCCTCGGGGAGCTATAGATTCTTATCGTTTATAAATCGCTCACTCTTATCGCTTACATTCGAATGTCGAAATAAGTTAACGTTACGATTTTTGATTATGTAACATTAAATAAAACTTAGTGACTTTCAAAACACACAAGACATTATATATTTAATATTTGATTGAAAACCAATACAAAATGTTCGTTTAATACAACAAAATGATAAATTGCTTGCTTATGTAGTTGTCTGCAGATGTTATGAGTGTCTTATTCAATTTTCGAAAGCAATATTTTCAACGCCGAATTTCAGTGAGTGGCCGTTTCATACCTGTTGGAACCATTTCGCAGATTACCTCAACCGCATTCCCCGGAGACCGATAGATTCTTATCGCTTATAAATCGCTCACCCTTATCGCATACATTCAGTGGAATGCCGAAATAGGTTCCCTCTACGGTTTTTCGCTCAAGCTACCTTAATCTACATCAAATTGCACTTAAAATTTGTTACCTCCGTCTCCCGCATGCTTACTTTGTTTCTGATATAAAAATAAGGTGTATTAAGAATTGCGTTGCTATTGAAATTTAAATAATGAATGAAAATCAAAATAATATAAAACAAATATAATTATAAGTATCTTTTAAATGTTTAAAAAATCTATGGAATGGGTGTAGATGAAACTTTTTTGAAAATGTTCTTCAGGATTTCAAAAATGCTGCGGACGTTATACTTAATTGTTTGAATATAATTTTTTATAAGTGATTTCAAATTTATTTCAGGAGTAGTAGTAGGTGGGAAGGGCTATATATTATCTATTTTGCGCATTCGTAATCAATCAATCAACAAAATAGTACGCGTTCTTGGTTAGTCTACAACTTAAGGTAATTGAATCACTGGCATACAGTAGTCCATAATTTATTCTCTGTATTCATAAAGAATACTGTCATGAAGTGGGGTGCAAACTTAATACTTACCAATTTGGTCGCTCCAATGTGATATCACGTCAGTAAATTCTAATTTGTCACAATGTATATTTACGAGATACATGTTAAAAAGGTAAAAATAACCCAAGGTAAAAATAAGCTGGATCCGAATGAATATAACATATACCTATGTGAAACTTTACCGTTCCTGACATGGGAATTTTAGCTAATGTAATTTAATTCATAACAACTATATACCAAACGGCCATTAGGGACAGGCATACACGCAACTCACTATTGGGGTTAACTCTTACGTAAAATTAATACCATCTTCCATCAATTCTATCACAAATCGCTGTATAATACTTAGAAAACCCGACAACTTCTTACCTCTTTGACAAGCCGTAAAGACGTTCTACATAAAACAATTTAGTTCATTAATTTACTGGTATAATTATCATAGTTAAAAGCACAAAAGCAACGATTTCGTGTAATACAGATAACAGTAAAATGAAAACGAAATTTTGAATATAATTTTATTCATATACGAAAGTTAACTACTACTCAAATTTTGAAAATATTTTCGTTACGGGTTTAGTTAATTATGAAAATTTTGTTTTTCCACCCATCGCTTATTTACATGTAGGTATAAAAATTATTATAACTAATATTTTTGTGCTTGTCGCAAACGTAAGCTTAACTTTTCATCATAGACTTGATGACAAGAAATGTAACCCATAGTCGCATTCAATTGAATCAATATATCCTTATGTTCCACACACACTCGTGCTAACGTGTGTAAAAGTGTGCGCGTACACACAATCGGATGTTCACGTACATTTAATAAAATGTTATTAAACATTGACTTTCGTAACAAAAATTGAGTACAATAACAAACTCCTAAGTATGATTAAAAAGCATTGCGTTGGATTCAATATACACAATGGAAACATTCATTTCAATGTATAATTCATGAGTGTTAAAAAGATTATTTTCACGGCAACCACCGTCCAAGAAAATAACAGACATTTTAAAGACAAAGAAGCGTCTCTATCTCTTGCTCAATACGGAATGTATTCTCTAGACCCGACAAATACGAGTAGATGGGTGTGGAGGGCCTTTCCAATCTGAACCCCTAAAAATAGAATAAACAATAGTACCGCAGGGAAACCGTAACTTTTCTTATTATTTAAGAGCCTCTGCATGTTTAATGCATGAGATACGATTTATTTGTGAATCCGAGTAATGTAGGCGTATAATTTCATTGATTCTTCTCTCCACTTACCTTAATAGTAATTTCATATAATAACGAAGTTTTAAAAATACTTAAACCATAGGAAAAGGGCAATATATTTTTTTTATGTTTTGACTATATAAACCGCTTATGTCCGCTTACGAATAAGTTCAAATATTATAAAACGTATTCGTATTAAATTACAAAATTTTGAAATAGAATAAATAAAATCTCTCGTTACAACATGTCAGATGATGTGACTAGCTTGAAAATATCACTTACTAGTGCGCAATCTTAGTGGATAAAATCAATGAGCTTCTAAGCTGTGATAAACGTTCTAGTATCGATTAACTTTGAATGCGAGTATGTAAAAATACCCACGTTCAATATTGTTAAGGTCACACATATGTATATTGATTACAATTACTTACTCTAATGCTTACTATAAGGTGGTTGTTTAACTCTTTGCCTTGTCATTTTATTAAGTAAAATGAAATTTAAAAAATTAATTAAGTACCTACTACACGAAACATAATACTTTAAATTTCAATTTTTCGGGTTCCTGGTAGGTGCGATAAAATATGAGGTTCGTTAGAAACATGTAACAAAAGCTCCTCGGAGCGGGTGCTCACTAAAACTAAATAATGCGTTGTCACGATAACAACGCAATGAATTTATCAAAGTATGTGCTATTTACCATTAGCAGCCAACTCTGCTACGGTCATGTTGTCTGTAATGAAAAAAAAATCCCATGCATCCAATTTGTGAAATAGAAGAACGACTTTCTTGTATAGCACTTCTAACAGTTGGCCTTAGAAGCGTGCTGTCTCTGCGAAAAAGTGTGAAAGCATACTGTGGTACCTACATACGAGATGTACCTACATACATAAGATGTTTCAATTTTATTTAGTATAAAATATACATAAAGACAAACCCGATGGAGTTTTAATACTAAGAAGACTATATACATATGTATGTATGTACATTCAGTGACTATGAATTCGCATGATTTTAAGTAACTTTATTAGAATTTCCTGAGATATTTTAAGACTGACGTTAGGGCTAACGCCTTGATGAGATGGGGAGGTACGCTCATTGACACTTTCAATTCAACTTTTAAATCTTTTATGTCATGATTATAAAGCGTATTTTACTTTAAATTTACCATAAATTTGCAATATAAAATCTTCACATTTAATTGGTATCTACCCATTTTGTGGACGTTAGGTAAAAAACGAATTACTTTATTCATTGTTATATATATATATAAATTTATTTATACACCCTCTACCTTTATAGTTCTATAACAATGTGCTATGACTGTCCATATACAGTAAATCAAATCAAAAGTTTGTCTACAAACGCTTTATGGACGCCATTAAGGAGTGTTCGCTAGTATGGACTAGCCGCCGATATCGTCCGCATAAAAGTTAACAACTTCATAAAGTTTATAACGTGCTATCAATAAGAGCACTATATAGTAAATATTTTATGAGGGACTTTATGGCTGTGACCCATGTATTCAAAGTGAACTTTAAGTACCTACGGAGAGATAGACAGGTATTGTACATTTAAGATGGTAAAAGTTAATAAATGTAAAATGTAACGATATGATCATATTATTTATGCAATCTTATGTGGTAGTAATTGTGTGAATGTATTAGCAGTCTTTTTGGTTTTTATTGGCATCGTTCATCTATTCTGAACGCTATTCAAAATATATTTAGTGTTGTTACATACAAATAAGACAACAATTGGATTAAAATCATACTTATAACATTCAATTAAGAAATACGCCATCAACCCATATATCGTTCTACTGTGACGTGGGTCTCTCCGCACAATGGAAAGGGTTATACCGTATTCCAAATTTCCAAACAATGAACACATACTCGGCAGTTCTATTTCGTAGGAATCTGTAACGAGGCTTAATAGTCAAAATATGTTTTATTTATGAATAATATTAATAAGAGCTTCGGCTCTTACTATTGTTAGCTATAATATGTATAATAAAAATAGTAGAGTTCTACTTCAACATTTATTACTATTTTGAGACGAATATGCTTCTAAATTGTATTTCAATAAAACAACAAATGGAGATTTTCTCCTATTCTTTATATCTATCTGAGGTCTTTCGAGCAAAGATTATTATGAATATACTCAACATTTATAAGACTTTCTAATGCAGGTGCCATAATGTATTAAATTAAACGAACACTTTACTTCGAGGGAATTACAATAACTGTCTTCACGATTACATAATTACAATTATTGAGCACTGACGCCGAGTCCAGGCCCCGTAACATACAATGTTAGAAAACAATAGTTTTTATCGCCAAACATAATTCTCTACAATTTTGCGGTTGTCTGCAGAGTTTCAAATACATAGCAATTGTCATTTTCAGTAAACAATAGTGCAGTCAGAAATGCGGTAAACATAGCAATCAAACTGAATAGGGCGGGCGTGCCGTGAAAACTTGTTTGTCTCTAATAATTGGGTACGCAAAACAAATTACGAACTACAAAGGTAATTGCTTTTAGTCGGTATTGTGTACATTCCTCTGTTATAGTTTTCTATACATAATAGCATCAGGAAAATAAGTAAGTCTATTCTATTTTCAACTTGTACATAATAGTGTTAAACCAAATTATACCTAGTTACATCAAGTACCTGAAATAATGACAAACGCTTGTAACATTATATGACTCTGCTGGTAATAAAACCATTAAATAATTAATATGTAGGTTCCGGGATTTTCCTTAATATATATATATATTGCACCTTGCATGATAAATCATCAATTAAACTTGATGATTATCCGGTTTAAGAAAATTGATGCTTATCCTCACTCATGTACTAAGTATTACAAATTATTACGAGGCAAAGCTTAGTACACTCCAGCCTGTAGTACCGCTTAATACGGCCAATACCTTATCGCTACGTACATTTTTGTTAACATTTTATTAACATATTCCAAGCCCACGCACGCTATTTAGAGCGAGTGACGAATGGGGTGCGCCGTAAACTTTAATTAAAAATAGTCACGCGACACAAGCACGACGCTTTGTTATATATTCAGGGCTTTGTCGATGTAACGTTACAGCGGCTGACAACATTTTCACCACATAATTTTGAAAGTTCTTTCATTTTCCTTCCGTTTGCAGAATGTGGCAGGTTTGCTGGCGGTTTGGCTGGAGCGGTACCTCGCAATTAACGTTGACTGCCAAACTTTAACATTTGGATTAAAGCACATATTCATAAAATGTGCTTCATTTATTTTATTATTATTATACCATTACGACAGGTCACAAACGGTGTAGAGGTCACCGAGTTCGATATTATCCCATTGTATACGAGTATCTCTATCCTTGCAGACCTGACGTGCTCCCTCCTTCTACATTGTTCATTGACTAGCCTCTTGATTTAATGGTCAGAGAACATGACCGTTATACAGGAGGGTGTCGGTTCGATTCCTGCCCAGACAAATATTAGTGTGATTTGTTTGTTCTGTTGGAGAGTTAACTATACATATTATAACACTACTATTATAAAACTAGATTATGATCAGCGTAAGTTGGTTAATGTTATTACTGGAAAAGTGAGAAGAAGCATAATTTTGCACGTCTTATTAAAAATAGCACATATGTAAATAATAACGTGGATCGACTACATAGAAACCCCTGCGCCCGGAGAATATCCGATGATCTCTCATCTTTATTCTATGATATGAAGGCAACTTCATTTTGTGAATTATTTAGGCATACAGCGGTTACCCGCTATAATAGATACGGTTGATGAATGACCTCCCCCCTCCTTCTCTGTCTTCCCGTATGAAATCTGTCTTTATCTCGTCTTTACCTTCGGCCGCAATATTACAACGATGGTGATGTTACAAAAGCTTCAAAGCATAAATGTATTGGGGAATGTTTTACAAGGTGAAGCAGGAAATTAGATTAAGTAATGGCCATTCAAAGTCAAAAGGTTGTGCGGCGTTAGAGCGATAAATTTATTTTTCAGAATTGGTGTAAGAAATATGCTAAAACCGAGAAAGTATTTATCAACAAATAGAAAAAAAAATTTTTAACTTTAGATAGTGTATAAAGACATACTCGTACTTATGAAGTTATCCATCACTACCTTGTCATTTAGATGCATATTGCAAAATAGAGGTAGTCACGATTGTTTGTCCAGATATTTGTTAAAGATATTCACTCGAGGCTTAAAGGTGAGCTGTTTTGTCGGGGCTATGGAGTGTCTTTAAATATGGTTTGACGACTGCCCGAAAGAAGAATTCAGACTAGTACTAAAACCTATACATTCTTGTCATAGGTTTTTAAATTTCGGGACGTATATTTTATCAAATAGGTTAAATTTATATTACATAAAGTCATTAGAAATACCAGGCGATTTATTCACTTCAACAGCCTCGAACTCCAGAATCTCAAAAAAATATGAAATATCTCAAGAAATATTAACATTAACCGTTGTATTTATCACACCTGATAATAATGTTCCATTCAAAACATACAAAATTGTTTTGATGGAATAACTACGATTATTAAAAAAGTTTCGACAAATAAATTATTTCCCTATTGGTTTTTTGTGGAAAGACATACATACATAAGTATCACAGTGAAGCTTGTATCACATTACAGTTTTTTACCTACGGGTATTCCATACTATTGTGAATATGGAAAATGAAACTCAATCGTATAGATATCATAGAAATGTTCCTATATAAGCAAAATAAAGAAAACCTTTCTACCTGTTTATTTTGATAACGTTACTATTCTATTCAATAAGGCGGGAAACACGAAGCCAATACAAACCAATTTCGATGCAGGCAAGGATCTATATTTACATATAGAAAACCAATAACTTGTTGTAGATATTTGGGATAAAGTGGGGAGCAATTTGAAAACCTTTCGAACAAATTGCATTCCTAATTTCAGAAGACATTAAACGTGATGAAATCTTTGTGTGAAAGTGGGGCAATCGTTTCATCAACCAATGATGTGGAATACCGATCAGCGACATACAGAAACATACCGATAATTATATGATAAGGTAAAGTTAAAAATATTAATGTTCAATGTTATCGAATGTCAAAAAAAGTTGAAAGCCTAATTTTTTACAATTTATATAAGAGAAATAGCTGCTTACAGGGTTACTAGTAGAGAAAAGAATCGGCTGTACATTTTTAATTTTAAAAAGTTTTTATCGTGTGCCAGTCATAAAAGCATAGTCAGGAAAAATATTATTTGTCTACGATTTCAGTAACAATAAGTAGGTACAAAAATTATTTACTCCATGAAAAACTTATTCAATTGGGTAAGAAGGTAGTTATGGCCAAAAAGAAACTGCTGTTAATAGTCTAATTAGATTACACAAACATGGGTCTTAAAAAGCATTTTAAAGTAGCATGAATAATAATAGTACGTTTTAGAAATACACGCAATACTTAAACGTAATTACAGTTTAAGTTTCACGTGTGCTATGTTTAATTTGCGAACAGTGACCATACTTTGGCGTAATAACATAGTAGAAATACCGGGCAGCGGGTTTAATCGCAGTAATTTGCTTACCGTCCACACAAGAATACAGATAAATGCGCGAGAAATTCATAGTTGCGCTTCTGTTTTAACATCCCCGCATTACGGATAACTAGTACCAGGTTACAGGGGTTGCGGTTCAGACACATAAATTCCGGGACCAGTGTTGATGTATTGTGGTTATTATCTATTCTACTTTAATGTTGGTGAAATACGCTATATATTTAAGACTATAACAGATGAGCTAAATTTTAAATTTAACGGGTAGTCACGATAAGCTTATCGGTATGCGAATATTAAATATAGAAAAACGTAATCTCTACGCTGATGTACATTTTGAAATCATTAACAGATGAGTTATTAGAAAGTATTGGACACTGAATAAAAATTTATTTACCCAATTTCAGGTTTATGAATAATACTAATTGTTTCTATTGCTACTTCATACGAGATCATACAAACTGGATTACAATTTTACTATTTATAATACATTGTGTCCAACTAGTGTGAATAATACGTCTTTTCTAGTAGATTCCTACAACGAAGTAAATAACCAATTCTCCTACAATCTGATGTCAAAATACGTTTTTGTATTTGCACAGGTTGCTTGTCCGTTTAATAATTTCCAGGAAAAGCCAGTATATATTTCTACATTCCAGCGGATAGAAGTAATCTTCGTAGTAATAATAAATCACCGAATACTGAGAGATACCTACGCTTTTTGCGTAAATCATAGACGTGGATAACATAGAGACTGCTTGCTATTCTCTTATTTTCGCATTTTTATGTGAAACCTCACGATGTGAGGAATGGTTTATTTAAACATGTATTCCAGATGTGGCTTTATTTCTTCGTGGTAAATCTAGGAACGGATGGACACATTTGTTTACAGAAACAGATATGTGAATATGTGAGTCGAAACACCAGTAGAGCTCCGTATGTTTGGCTTGATCACTCCAGTTTACTAGGAGGAACGTAAAGGGCATGGTGATGGTTTCCAGTCAACGACTACTAGCTGGGCTTATTATTGTGTAATATTAGATAAATACTTATAGGTTTTTATATTGGATGTCAAATATTGCTTTAAAATTATTTCTTAAATAATAGAATAGACTTCCTAAAAACAAATATTCTTTACAAATAATTAAAATATTAATAAATAAGCATAGCCTGTAATATGAACTATGTGTGTACTGAATTATTGTCGTCGAAATCTTATTAACGATAAAGACAAAATATCTTAACTACGAAGCGATATCTTGCAAACAGTTGAAAAGTGATTGATTCTAACATTGAGAAAATTGATATAGGTAGACGTTAGGAAAACAATAAAACAGGATAAGCTTTAAAACAGAAATGACGTTGGCGCTCGCGACGAACGATATGTTTCGTATAACGATGATGTTAAAAGTAATATACGACAATCTACACAACCATACCAATTCCACGGAATATCCTAGTAATTTGTTGTGTTTGGTGTACTTCAATACATTGAATTTCATCGATGTCAGCCTAGGAAGATGAAATAGCTGTTTATATTGGTACTTCTATATGCCCAAAACAATTCAATCGGGCGAAACGTTTCACTCATGTAATAGGTACTCAGATCGTAAAACTGGAGTTGTTACGATTACAACAATCGCTTAACTCAGTACTTGAATATATGTACATACATACATATCGTCACGCCATGTCACGGGATAGGCAGAAAGCAGCGAGTGCCAAATATCTCTGTCCTTACAAATCTCCCGTACTTCATCTACATTCATCCCTCTCTTCATGCATATGAGTACACGCCGGTTTCGGAGGCTCTTGACTCCTCCGTCAGCCAATGTCTGACCTATTTGGTCAAGATAAGGCAGTCTTAGTCTCCATTAGCACAGTATGTGAAGTAATTAAAATAACGGGATTACGTTAAATGATAAATTGTTATTGTAATTGTAGTACGCCAAACACTACTAATATTTCTACAATAATGTCAGTTACAGTGATTTTGATTACGCAATGCGATATCGGGATTTATTTCGTAAGTCTCTCATTATCGATGTGTCAACATTAATATATCGAGTGCCTAATGGAAAAGTATTTCATACAAAAGAAAATACTATAATAATGTACGTACAGAATCACTATATCAAGCAACGAGAAATTACTTAGTGAATGTTTGTTTCATAACAGTAAAGGTTCGTTTTCAAGATACTGTAATGGAACTGTACAATTGTAATTATTAGCGAAATTCTACATGAAATTATTCCCACAGTAGAATTGAACAGCTCTGTGTCTATTTTCCTATTTTCGATTTACTTTATATTAGAAATAAAAACTTTTCACAATAAAATTTTATTTTTCTTAACTTTGTTGCATTCAGATGAACTTTTACGCTCAGAAGTATGTATACAAAATGTAAATGGGAAGCTATATCTTAAGTCTCGGGTATTTCCGATATCCGCACCATAAACACTCATCAGCATCCCCCAGCGTCGGACAAATTCCTTTGATCTTGTTTAGGGTAAATCTTTTCGATTTATATGTTAATTTATAAATTTGAATCTTTTGCGGCTTCGTAGGACGCAAAGGTACTTGCTAATCTTCCGTCTCGGAAACGAAACCTTAAGTTCTTATCGTATTCATATTGTAATAGAATAACATGCTTTGTTTTTAAATTGAATCATTTGGAACCACTTGCATGAATTTACAATTGAAGGTTAAATATACACATATACATATTATATATTACATCGTTCGGTAGTACATTTAAAAATACTCTATAGTAACATTAGACTCTTAATGTTACGCATTTCGTATTAGCAATGTAAAGGTCATTCAAGACGTACGCTGTTAAAATTCCAATAAAACAGCAATGAACATTTGAAATTTAGCTACAAGCTGTAAGGGGTCATCCAGGTGCTGACCATGCCCGTCCTTGCTTCTCATTATCGATTGCCTGCAATCTGCAGACGCATCGGTGGCATCGATTTAATTCTTACGCGTCTTTCTCTTAAGGTGTTCAAAGCGTTGCCCAGACTTAAAACATGCAAACGGGGAATCAAGTACAGTTTCTTTGCGCAGCGCAAATTTTATCGAGGTCGCGTAATTTCCTTTGATCCTTCATCTATATTCAATGATCCGATGAGCGTAACGCTGCGTAAGCGGATTCATTATATCTATGTGATCTTGAATAGAATGGCACCTTATTTTCATGCGCGTGTCAATATTTTTTCTATCTTCGCAACAGCTCATATTTGATAGTAGGTACAGTGGAAAGCATTGGTTTTATGTAGCAACACATTTTAAGAATAAACAAAGTGCCTAGCCATCATTGTAACTGTCATTGTCGATGCATAGTTCATGCATAGATAGACTGGCCTCGTTGTCGAGTGGTTAGAGACCCTGACTGCAAAACCGGAGGTCGTGGGTTTAATTCACACTCAGGACAAACATTTGTGTGATGAGCACATTTATTTGTTCTGTGTCTGGGCGTAATAAAAATATCAATACAAGTACTATATTGTATGTATATATGTAGTTTATCATTGTCCGGTTACCACAACATAGACATTAAATTGCCTAATTTGGGATCAGACAGCTGTGTGTGGAATTGTCCTCAGATATTATTATTATAGTTAAACATTGTAATATTTTGCTTTGAACAAGATACTTACTAAAAAAAAATTACACAATGTGTGCCATTCCAGCTGATGTTAGGACCACATCTTTTACGGAATAAAAATAGACTATCAAAATCTATGCCGCAATATCTTCTTAGTACCTACTAGAAGTCTATATCTACTTTTTAGTTGACAATTTTGTGTAACTCACCTTATTCCAATAAGTAAAACCAACCAGCAACATACATACTCGTACATGACAATAACACGTGTATGGCACCCGTGCCGGAAATGTTACGTTCGCTAACACGCACTTACTAGAAAAAGGCGTTGTCAGAATGAAATAAAAGTTTCGCTATAGTATCACGTTGCTTGCTCTATCACGTGTTTCGTATAAATAAAATAGAGAACAGAATTTGGAAAAATCATTAGACATAGAAAGCTTGTCTGTTCCAGGGATACCGACTACAATATTTAAGGTATTGACGGTAAATTTGCGCAATTTTGTTATCATTGAAAGTTGTATATTTATCATAGTACTTATTTACCCAATTTTCTTCCAGTTACTTCACCACGGATCTATAAACCAGCCTCATTTAACGTAATATAAATCAGCAGTAAATAAAGCATTAATCCCATTCAGCCAGTAATATATTTATAGGTAGAGATTGGTGCCTTTTCACTGGATAAATGATTACTTCCCGAATTGATGGGGCTTGCTTCAGCCAAAAGTTAATCGCTTACCTTTCGCATCGGTACAAAACGATCGGTCAATAATAGAATCGGTAGATCTGAAGGCTTTTGTGTCGGAAAAGCGACCGTAGGAACGTGCTGACCTAGAAAGAAACTGGTATTGTGAGTTGCAAAATAAATGGCATGAAAATACTTTGGTTGAAGAGTTTCCGTGCGGGATATCCGTCACTGTTAATTAAGATACGACCGGATGACATTTTAGCGTGATTCTAAAAGTAACATTCCGCAATGTTGTAAGTGAAATAAGAGGACTTCGACGATTTTTTTTATTTCTCTTAGTCTTCATAATGTTCTTCCTTTATTCGTATTTTATTATATCAAAATATCTCCCTTCTAAGATGTTGAGCACAACTTAGAAATATTTACATAGAGTTCTATAATCTATAGACACATTTTTACGAACGTTACACGTATGTATATGTAGGTATGTACCTACATGTGTCAAATATACACCTAATGCTTCATAGAGACATTTGTGAGTGGAACAATATTTTGTAATAGTTGTTCAAGGTTAAGATACTCTCGTAAAGACAGAATTATGTCAACCGTACTTGTAGGACTGGGGCAGTTTATTGTTTTGAAGTAAATACAAATTAGAATAGCGAACACCGTCCTATTATTATTTAGAAATGATTTGCATGACTTACTTGTTTGAGTCTTTAGTGGTAATTAATTATTAGACGACACAGCACCCGAATTATTACAGATAGCTCAAATTACTAACAGAATAGTAAAGATTTTTTTTATATAAAAAAATGACTTAATAGTCAGACAGCTGTAATAAAGTAGGTCCTGTGTTATAGTTGATTTATTACTTTGTATAATCTGAGGCGAAAATTAAATCCAACTTTGCATCAAACAGGAGCAGAAAAACTCAATACTCTACCGAAGTTAGTAACAACGTACCATTTTCAAAGATTTTTGGTAACGGTGCATCAACGTATAATGCTTAAACAAAAGTTTCCATCATTACGAAATGTGTTGATGACATCTACGAGTAGTTCCGACAAACAGTAGGGTAATGTACTCTATTTCTCCCGTACTTCAAGCAGAAGGTCCTTTGTGTTATATCACTATAATTGCAACTGAGGATAACTACCAACCATTATACGCAGATCCATTATACACAGTCTCCTGAACTATACGCTAATCCCTCAAGCAAGGCTTAGCTTTCCGCAAGGTGGTGTGTGCGCGACAGTCCGGAACGTATGGCGCACGTGGTGTCATGATGTCTGCGGTTAGTATATTAGTTAGCCAGTTAGTAAGAGGCTATATTTACAAAAACAGTGACTAACATAATAACGTTATTATAGACTAAATGTGCTCACAATCTTTAATATTCTACTGTAATATGGCAATTCCGTCATGTTATTCTGACTTCGAGTCCCACTAGTGTCAGTTTCGTTATGCCAGCTCTATTACCAAATTATGTGAATAATAATGCTATCTTCAGTATTGTGTGTTTTCCTTACTTCGTATTATTTAAGAGAATTAATGATTCACGTATACTAAATAGAAGAATATGTATATTAGATGGATACTTATTTCTTAATATCGCGAAAGAGAGTGCCTCAGGGATTGATTCACACATAAATTAACGTCCTATCGGTCGGTTAATGTGTTATGCATAGCTCGATATCTTTTGTACGAGTACGAGTATCTAAGTGAGTGTAATAAAGAAATTCTGAGACAATATGCTTTTCAATGGTTCATTTGAAACTTTCTACGCTAATAATTTTACCTTTTGATCATTTTGATTTGTGTGATACATTTTTTTGATCTAGTTACACGTTTTATTAATAGAAACGTTTACATCAACACATCATGTGAACAAAATAAAACAATATATACACATGAACATAAGATAGTTGCATAGCACTACCCGATGTAAGGGCACAGACACAATGCTGTAGCGGCGGACCGGGCCATTGGTTTTCAATATGACTTCATTTATCGTGTAGTTCGGACAAGCGGTACCAGCTATAATTTCAACCGTACAATTGTGACGTTTTAGGAATAAATAATAAATTCAAGCTTAAATCTAATATGAAAGAAAGAGAAGCAAAATAAATAAATCAGTGTGAGTGAATAAAAACTTGGACATTTAGATTAAATCCATGATCGGTAATTATGAGTATGCTATTTCATAACGCTACTTGAGTGTATGAGTTTATGTGATTGCGTATGCGTGCGTGTTTGTCCGTGTTTGTGTGCATGCGTGTGTGTGTACAATAAAATAATAAAAATTTTCTATGGATCAGTAGAAGCTGGATGTTCCAGCAGTATGTAGCGCTGTACTCATTAATCTAAATGAGCACGTTTTTTAGTCAATTCAAATTTAAAACTCTTGCAATATTACGTAGTAATGCAATTATAATGTATAGATATATTTGACAATATAAACGCCCAGTACACCTTTCTCGTTTCAATCTTTAAAGAAAAAAATGTAAGTATGTTGACGAATCTCCATAGCAATGTGTACAGAAAGGCGTAAAGCTACGACCATATCTGATATTAAGCATACAAACCGCTCAATTCACCATAAATTTCAAATCACAATAAAGTTGTGACGCAAAGATCTGTATATCAAGGAACGTGACATTACCCAATTTTATGTTCGCAAAAAAACTCCACATCGTTCCCTGAATCGTTTTTGTGAAAACAACGGAGGCAATAAAGGGTCTTATTGTTATCCTTTGAATTTATATCCAGATATTATCGCTCTCATAAATTGCTAATACGTACGTCCGAAGTTTTCTCCAAATCGGAAGGTTAAAAAAATGACCATGGGATAACTTCCTTGTTTTCTTTATACTGGTTCGACAAAGTTTATACACGCCATGTATGTTAAAGACTAACGTATGAATATTAATAGAGGTACAATTGTACAAGAGTTTAATAACTGCATAAATTCGTAGATGATATGTGAGCAAAAAGTAATTCATTTGCAGTTAGGGGAGCGCAGCATCTGTTTTCTAATTGAGACATTAAGCTTGAATCTGTGTGCATGGGTCACCTTTAGTAATCTACACAAACCTAACCGATTATCGTCCGACGAAGAGAATGTTCGAAATCTTAATACTTCGTAAAAAAATTATATGTAAAATAAAGGACTACTATTCGTGACCGTGCCTTTCGAGCTAAATACAACTAATTTATTTCGTTTGCAAAGTAGCACAGGACTAGGAATTGACACAAAAAATTAAGTTAGAATAAAGTACAGCGTTTCTAGATTTTATATACCGATACGGTATAGTAATAGAATTTTTTGAGATTCTTATCAACCGTTCCAAAGGACCGTAATAAGATTTTTAAAGTGACATCCAACACTAGACACTAAGAATGAGAGCTACATGTTTCTACCAAAGTACAGGAATGCCCACGTTAATTTGTCCAGATATAGACCACACGAGGGTCGGGTCCCTTGGCGTCTAACGTCGGGTCTATGTATCTTTAAAAATTAGGATATAAAAAGCAGAGAGTCTGTGACGTCTCTAAATTATGGCCATTGCCCACGATCGTTGCCCGGGATTTTTCGGGATAATTGACACGAATGTTACGAAACGACCACTGGAATATGCTCCCCGCTTTTCGTATGCGCTGAAAAACTTTCTTCCGACCAATGAACTTAGCTAGCGAGACATGCCCCTAAAGTAGTTTTACTTAAAATGCCACCATCAGAAGTTTCAATAAATCTAGGTATATATCCAGGTATATTTTTTAACGTTCATTACAATTCTTCCGCTCGTAATTAAATTTTGTTTAGTCTTAGTAATATTTTGACATATTTTTATCAATATCATGTCTCGAAAGCTTCGAATGGAATGGTTTAATACTAATGTACAATTTATAGATATAGTAGTTTGTAGATGTTCAGTAAATATCTTTTGCTCATTACTAAAACGTCGCCTTGGCCGACCAGACATTCCTAATAATGGGACGTGGGCTACGGCTGCTGTGTTTGACTAGTACTCATGCTCGATAGAATAAAACTTTACCTGTGATGGCAACCTTGATGTTAACTACATTCTTCTATTACAACTGAAATTGCCAAATTATGTATGTATGTACATAAATATGTTATAAAATAGCAAATAGCGTTTTAAAAACTGAGATACTGTTTTTACACACATGTACATACATGTAGACTTTATGATATAATTATAAGTCATGTAGGGATGTAAATAAAATCCTATAGAATTTTCATAATCTTCAAAACTGTTATATATTATAAAGATAAGCATAAAATACGTACGCTTGAAATCTATTGTAAGCTCAGTTTCATTGATAGATAAAAATACCTAAATTAAAAAATAATGCATACAAAGATTCAGATACAAAGAAGAAATAACATATTTCCTACAAACTAACCTTTGGTGATATTATGTGGTATGACTAGAGGGGAATGCGTGTAAATGAAGTGACATATGAATACATAGAATAGAGCAATAAGAATATATCTATTTCTGTGTAATACATACAGTAACGATAGGTTAAGGCGTTTAAATTTCTTCACGTGTTCACCATTATACATACATATGTACCATTGCATTTATTCTTAAAAACCTACGTAGGTTTATAAAAATAAATTCACCAAGTAATATACGTATATTACTTCGTGAATTACCTTACCGTTACCTTAGAGTAACACAATGGATAAAGTATGAAGAAAGAAGTGGTGGATGTTAGAATGGTCCAAGAAGACTATTTTAGAACTGTTCAAAATTGCCGAGTACCAAAAAGACATTCATCAGTAGGTATAGATAACTGGTTGTTTAAATAACGCAGTCTAATGGAAACAATTTCCGCTCCACAAGTTAAATGGACTTAAAGTGTAATGGGGACATTTCTTTCTTTTTCATCACCACGCCGAATACGTTAGCTACCTTGTGTGTAAAAATAGAGGAGCGTCTCGCTTTGATAAAGCGAACATTGGTTTCTCGCGTTACTTTTTGCAATGGTAGACGGTTTCGAATGTTTTGCTCACTCCGACGGTGGCGCCAAAGTGATTTATCATAAGGCAACATGCTGCGGTTGAGACGAAAAATAAAAGTAATTCCTTTTGTATTTGCCGACTAGAGCGGCCCGGGGACATATTTGCCAAACGCGTGAATAATGGTGTAGTTGATGTAACCTGTCCTTGATCTGCGTTTTTCTAACTGACAAAGGATGACAGGAGGCTCAATTTTTCCTTGTAATTAATGTTCGTACAAAAGCAAAGGTCTCATCGAAGACATACTGTTATCTCAACCATATTATAACCTGACAGTATAATGATTGTTTATTGTGCATAATTTTAACGACGTTTTAAAGACAAAGGTACATTATGTTTTAGTAGCTGTTATTTTTACTGTCCAAAAATAACATTTTGATAGCATTGAAATTCATTTTTTATACTCTCGGTGTCCATGAAAGAGACGTAGCAATGTGCGTTGAATTTATTGTAGTAGGCGAAGACCCAGATGGCTTTCCTCATAAAATACAACGAGTGCCTCTGTTGGTAGCAACGCTGTACTTAAAGATAATAACAATTTACGGGATCCTTTTCGCAGAATTTGGGAGAATACTTTCTCTGTAGTAAGACGTGCAAGCAATTACTGAACTTCTAATGATGTACTGCTTTTCACCAGTCTGCAGCTTACGTATCGGTATATATGTACATTATGTACACACGCATTATGGTGTTGGTAAATACTTGTATGTCATAGATATAAAACAATATCAAAATCTATCATACGTATATAATATTAATCATATTATGTACGTGCATTAAATGTGCACCATTATCGTAATCTCATATATCTTACGAGGTAATATAGCTTTGTTTCTGTAATATTCAAGCAAAATTATGAAATCACTAAAATACAGAAGATAACTGTAGGTACTATTTAATCGTATTTATAGCTAGCTCGCATGAAAATATACGAAATTGATTGAAAAACTGACAAGTCCGATTCATATCTAATATTTAAAATTATCATTGATTTTGATGTATGAAAATATTATTGCCCATTGTATCTCATGAGAAAAATCGTTGAAATAATGGGAGTTTTCATCATAATCTATATACAACTGCTACGTTGCTAGAAGGACGACGATCACCAAGGAATAAATGGAATTTATTTACTTAAACATGGATTCTATACTCGCATAGAAGACACGAGTACGAGAGATATAGGATTGTATTTGTTCAACGGTTGATCCAAAGCAAAAGCCAGCGTATGCATCTGTAGTGACGAACAGAATGTATGTACATATAAGCCCACCTCACAAAGGGTTTATCGGGTTGATGTGAATGCACGGGCTCAAGCAAAGTGCATCATCGTATACAGCCACTAGGTATATCACAGATGTTGTATATTTAACGTTGTCCACAAAGAAGGTATTTTAAACGGAAAGAGTATACAATCACAGAAGGATTATATTCGTTCTTTTATTATTGACTAAGCTGAACATGATAACTGTTTGTGAGTTTTGTATTTCTGTTGAGAGTTTTTTTTTGTTTATAGGAAATACTCATTTTGCTATGTATTTTCATTAATCAATAAAATTTTTAGTTCATTTCTTTGTAGAGTTCATCACTACTTAAGTGTGTATGTGAGTACTGTGTTATATGTTTGCGTATAGACGCAAGCTATGGCTAGGGTACCAAGTATATAATGTAGATAAAATATATTATGAAACTCTTAATACTCAAAAAAAACCATGAGGAAATGTGATTGCAAATCTGATTCTTTCGGCGGAAGTCGAGTCAAGTCA
Source organism: Aspitha aspitha aspitha (assembly GCA_018246895.1). NCBI lineage: Eukaryota > Metazoa > Arthropoda > Insecta > Lepidoptera > Hesperiidae > Aspitha > Aspitha aspitha. Next base: position 7,117 of record DWGJ01000720.1, on the reverse strand, counting down.
ATGGGCACTCATATTAATTGTTATGGGAATAGGAAATTAAAAATTCTTGCTAAGCGAAAAATATATTCAACTTCTGACGGAAAGTTGGCACTGTGATCGAAATGAAATAAGCGGTTTAAAATTCCTCTAACCACCTTGCGTTCACAAATGTTCAATATTATTCAACAAACTATCATAAGATTTTACAAATTATATGAGAACTCTGCAAGTCGCGCGCGACATGCGTAGATAGTACATTTTTAAGGAATAGTACATTTTATATGAAAATATTCAATATGACGACTGCTGCAAATGCTAATATTCCGTTTTCGATCCCCATGCAGAGCATTATGATAGGCAAAATACCCTGCACATACATAATATGTATAGGACAGAAATGTTTTATAATAATATCATGCCTTGTATATTACTCGTAGTAATGGCTACGAAGATATATTCAAAGCGTCTCAAAGGTTAAGCTTTCCTGTGAGGTCAGAGAACTGTAAGCTGCACGAGGTCGGAGGAGCTTCAATGCTTATCAGATCTGTCGGCTTTAAAGGAATGAAAATATATAAAGACCAACAAAAAAATTTTCTGTTTTATACGTAGACTTATTCAGTATTGCCGCAAAAAATATCGGTGGCAAGCCTGTTTGTTTGTCACGGCCTCTAACGATTCGATTACGAGGGTAGTAAAATAAGTGTAGCAAGAAAGAAATAGTCAAAAAAAATGCTACATGCATTGAAAGTTTAGAGTAGGTATGTTACAAAAGTGGTTCTGAAGTGTGTGAAGTCTGCCATACCGCACGTATAGGTAGCCAGCGTGATACGTTTATATTAAGTATGTACAAATTATTGTTCATATCTCCCATTATGTTTCAAAAATTTCTCGTCTCCTTGTCGATGTCGAGAAAATGATTTCGTGACATCCGCAGGAAGCTATTTCGTTTTATTCCTCGTTCATATAAAACATTTAAACGAATAAAGTATGAGATATGTAATACGTCTGTAAAATATAATGAGTCTACAAATGTTTATACTGATACTGTTCGTACCAAACACGTATATTCAGAAAATTGTCGACCTTATTAATTTCACCACGAATGGAATGTCACTTCGCAAAACGTTACATATTAATAAACACGTAGGTATGTTCGCTACTTATACGTGTTTCCCAAAAACTTTTATGCTTAGCATTGTAGCAAAAATGGCGTCTGGTACAAGCCCGCTCGTAAAATTACAGGTCGGCGCGACGGCAGGCCCGCCGCCCACGTTCAATACCCTCTCAAGAAGTATTACTCGTATTATGAGGGGTCACAAAGTGAGGACGGCGATATTGGAGCCCTTAGCAGGCACCGTAAGAAGGTGAGGAAACTTCACATAAAACCTAAGGAGGCAGGTGCATTCCATTTCGCCGGCACCGAAATGTTCGCGTATTTCACGCTTCACGCGTCATTACTGCTCCTTACAACGAATACTCCCGCGTGGTGTTTCAGCAAAAGGGAAAGAATAACAATAAAAATCTTACGGCGGAGAGAATAAAGTAGGAGTCCAAGTTGCGCGTGAGGCGGCGCCGTGTCATGAAAACCTTGTTTCTTCACACCTTATTTTATTACCGTGTCCCTACAGGTGTTCATAGGAGTTTATTATTTTTATAAATAAGAATAATTGGAGATTTTTCTATCACACTCATACCTAAACATAATAAATAAGTGAAGTCATTTTTTGACAAAACAAAGCTTTGTTGATATGAAATTATAACCGCTGGCAATCTATGAAATATTCATTGTAATAACTATAATATAATATAGTTTATTAATTATAGAACTCAAAAAATACATGATGTATTATTTATAACACTAATAATACTATCTAATAAAGAATACATTACATAGTAATGCCATACCACAATATCATTTAACTAACGAAACATTAATTTTCTACGTATTCATATGATTTTTTTTTTATAAAAAAAAGCGAAAAAAGCACATTTTCATTTGTCAAGCTTCTCGTATCCGCAAAACTTGAGAAGTGGCCGACTTTCATTCACTGCAGTTTTACTCCAAATAAAAGTTTAATATCTCAACACGTAAACATTTTCAGATAACGTTTTCATTGGGCTGGTTGACACAGTTTTATTGTTACGCCGAGATAACGAACAATTCAACAAAACGCAATAAAATAAGAAATTACAATTTATAATGGTCTGCGCACTTCTTTAAATGTACAAATTTCATAAATAATGAGCAATACCATCCCACTCTTTTGTACTGTAGTTCATAACCTATTATACCTATCTATTTTTTATGAGTTTAATTTGTTTAGCTTCTTCCACATCTACTTGAAACTTCCTAAATGCACTTCCAGTGATTGCAATTTATTTATAGCTATAGATATTTATGTTGGTTGATTCGGCTAGGCATCCAAGGATAACCCCTATTGACTACAATAGGTTTGATTTTGATTAGAGCGAATAGATGTAGGATTAATTTATTTTTATAATATTTAAATTTTTTTTAAAAACAACACTGTTCTCTAAGAACTTGCCGAAGCCATAGAGGTGATTCCAGTGATGGAAACGGTTGTTTGAAAAGCGTGAAATTACATTTGTTAACAAGCTCTGTTTTTTCCACGACGGCATTATTGATTTGAGTAAACAATGAAACTCGTGTTCCAAAATATCGCGATAGCTGAGCATTTACAATAAAAATATACAAACCAATGAAATCGAATAGCTTCCAAGACATCAATTGTCACTAGCATTCCTAATATTATTGTTCTCACTTCGCCCGCTCGGACCGTGTGATCTGTTGTTTATTACAGGCCTATTGTTTGCTTTTCCAATTGTGTAGAAGAAAAAGGTATTTCGTTTACTGATAATAGGTTGGTATTCTTTGTTTACGTAAACATTATGCTTGCTTGTAACTAGTAAAACGTTTGAGCTCTGATACGGTGACTTTTGTGCGTTTTATAACTAAAAAATTTAAATATTGTTCGCTATAACAGTCAAGGAAAAGCTCATGAGGACACCTTAAAGATGTTACAAAATTTAGAATTATTGTGAAACGTGTGAAATCTGTCAGTCCTCTCTTGGTCAACACGGCAGAGTAAGCCCTAAAACCAGGAACAATGAGAGCAGACTAGGGTCCAGTAGTGGACCAATAAACAGGGTAGGAAAAAAGTTCCTATGTTTTAAATCTAGTGATTTTAAACTTATGTATATCGTCGCGGAACTTGTACATTTTATATAAAATGGGTTTTCATGATAAGAGCAACTGGTTCCGCTGTAACAACGTATGTATGTATATGTATAACCTGTTAAATATTTAAAAATGTTTTAACTTGTAAGTAGTTACAGTTAATATAATTAATATAACATACCATGTGTTTGTTAAAGTAAACAAGTGTAATTAAGCTTATTAATTTTATGTGAATGCGTTCCGGGCTCGGCTTTAAGGCTTACATGATTGTAATCACGACAAATTCTATTAGCTTTTCTTCAGAACTGTTTATTATACCGCAATTTTGTTTCTTGGTAACTTCGCTGTATTCTATCAATGTTCCATATCTGGAATGGATTTATCGTGTTATTAGAGCCATGAAATATTTGTTACCAATCCTTTATAATATTAGGATTATTATAATTTTAAATTAGAGAGTAAATCATTAAGATTAATATGTTACGTCATAATTTGTATCCATTACATTACATAAGGTTTGGGAGAAGTATCACGCATGATGATTATCATCACGAACATAGGGAGCAATGCTTAGTCCTTAAAACACACATGACCGTAAAATTATATCCTATCTTCATCCTAAAATCAGAAGTGTCCAGCGGTTCTATTTTCAAATCCTTAAAATGGGCGGCCTAATTGTAAACTACATAATAATCATTTAATCAGATTAAAGTGTAACTTAAATGTGTATACGTACAAGTTATTACAGAGTTTTATGACTGGTTGCATTGTTCCGCTGCTAGCATATTGTATATACACACGAGTAGGTCTACGTTACACGATATGGTTGTACTAACTCGTTGACTCACGTTGGTGGTAGATTTGTAGCGGGAATACAGTTTTGGTGTATGTAATCAGCCGTTGTGATCAAACTTATACCGTCGCACGTAACTGTTTTGCACTGTTTATGTCAGCTTAAGCAATAAATATCCGCCATTGTGCGCTTAGTTAATGTAGTTTGAGGCGAAGCGCTTTTCGTTTAAATTCATTAGTTCAGTTATTTCTACTTAAAGCCTGTTGTATTTCGCAACACTATCATGATTATGTACCGATTTTGATATTAGTGGTTATTACAACAAAGGCATCCCTACCCAATATCATATTTCTACTGTCAGATTCATCAGACCGACGCGATCCTGCCGGTGATAAGTATAGTTGAAATGTCACTTTATAGACTCTTTAGTTATAGCTGTCATTATATTTGCGTTTTGTTTTATTATTTTTTTATAAAAAAGTGCTGTTTTTATGTAGGTATTCGACATAATTAATGTAATCAATGTAATCATTGCATTTTTGATCAAGAGTTCCTATAACCCTGTATTAACGTCTGTGCATACATATGCTGTAGTTATCTACTCGCATTCAACACAATTCTAGTAAGAAAATTCCAAGAAATTGTAATACGCTGGCCAATTTTGAATCGTGCAATGACCTTGTTTCGTTGAGTTAATTATGAACCGGGTTGTGTTATTTCGTGGAACAATTTACGACTATGTCCAGTAAATCAAAAAAGTAATTAGGCACATGAGGTTTCCAAATTAAAAATGTATGAATAGAGCGCGTAAGTAAATAAACACAAAACTAAACTACTTCACCGCTTATCAAATTAAACATTTAATGTTAGAAAATATCGCCCTCTTTCATTATGCGTTTCCCATTAATGTGTTCGGGCTGTTTCTGTAACAAATCGTGTTGTATCAAACTAAGGGTAATTTTGTTTATGTAACGTCATAAATAACAGGGGTGGCGTTCGTAACTTTTAATTAGAGGGTTGCGATATATTTTAGAGAGCTTTGCGATAAGGCTCTCACGCGATATGACAGACCTTTTGCTGCGTCCTCGACACTCTTCAACTCAAGGTTTAAATTAAAAATTGCACGCTATGTAATTAATTGCACAAACGAACTTAAACGATCACTTGGGAGCTCCTTCGTGTCAAGCGAATGGCGCTGGCTTGTTTATTTTTAACAAATGACGTTCATTGTGTTATTTTTTTGAATACACTAATTGCTACAATTTATCTATTCATTAATTAATAATTAGGAAAGCAAGCCCTAAAATAATAAGAATTTTATTGACGAAAGAAATCATGCGTGTTTATATGTAGCTTAATTTTTTACTCCTCGCGCTAAAGAACATTTTAGAATGCATATAAAATGTTACAAAAAAGTCGTAGTGACCATCAGCCACCGCTTGTTAAAATCCCACGGTACAGTGGAAAACAACGCGTCGAAGTGCTCTCGTTCACAAATAATGTTACATAACACGCGACACCGTTCAACAATCTCACATCGCGTGCCAATGTGTACATACATACATGTACATACCTACTCGTATATCAATAAAACACTGCAACACTTTAATTAACCCGAAATGTAAATGTTTCTCCAGCACTTGTCAATAAACTTACACTTATTGATTGGACTATATAAGTACCTGCATAACATATGTATGTATGTATGTAAGCTCGTTACTTAGCCTGCATTACGATCCGCTTAGTGATGAACCACTTTTTACATATCTATAAATACTAATTACACAGTGATACTTATAAAATTAAATCAAGAAATGTTATGTAGATCACTGTATTTTTGAATGTTTTAGAAATATTTTGCATTTGTACCTATTTGTACACTATGTGTACACTTTTACCTATTTGTACACTTACTTGTACCTACACCTACTTGTACCTATTTGTACACTTGTAGTATGTGCCTAGGGATGAAACAAGACGATATTAGTCAAGGGTAAGATTTGCCTGCGCGAACGAAGTGAAGGCTGAAATCACTCGAACTATGAAATTGTACATATATTATTCTATGCCATACACGACCTTTTACATATTTGAGATTAATAGTGTAACAAAAATCTTATACCATATAATGATGACAAATCTTACAGGAGATATTTATACCTATTATTAACATTTTTAATAGTTCAACATTTCTTTATAATGAATATAATTATATGTTTTTTCATATTATCAGTATGATACACAATGTTTTATTTATTTATTGTGCATGGCATTTAGTTACCTTAGTTTTGTTATTGAAATAAAGGAAGAAAGTTTGAATGTGTCAATAGTTTTGAAAAAAGAGTCAACTCATGCTGGCGGTAGTAAAAAAATCTTCGTCCGAAAAGCAGTGCAAGAAAAAAGATAACGGTTGGATTAAAAAACTCGGATTGCATTCGGGAATGGAAACCATTTTGAATATTGCGATATACTGTAAGCTGCCAGTGGGAAAAAATAGTATCTTGCAAACAAATCAAATAGTAAAATTGGGGCTTACGGGATTTATGTACACATATATGTATAACTTTGATTTGGAATAATATTCTTTATGGGTATAAAATTCTTACGGATATCGTTATCAAAGGCTAGTGTCGACCGATCTTTGCGTTTTGTTAACTGTTTCAGGACAAAATTGAAAGCTGTTTTTAATACACCTTTAATAATAAAACATAAATATTCGTTAGTAGTATTGTAGTGTAGTAGGAAAAACCGTAATATATGTAAGAAAGAACACAAAAGTCCGATTAATAAGGAGTCTTTTTTTCTCTATCTTCCTTTACTCTTCAAAAATATGAATGATGCGGATGCAAGATCGGCGAAAAATTGAGACCCTGGAGATGTTATGTTGGAGTCGGCTAGTCCGAATTCTCTGGACTGCCAAGCCTGCCTGGGGAAATAGACACGCTGGCGAAAACACGCCAAAAAAATCGGCAAAAAGTACATGCAATAAAAGAAATGGTAAATAAATAAAGTCGACAACACTTGTTTTAAGACATTATGAAACTATTTCACAACCGCACTTTCACTACTGAACACAAATCGCTGCTTTTCATGAATACTCGCACAATCCAAAATTCGAATTTTACGCGGTAGCCATTTGAAAATTT
>DWGJ01000719.1:0-26003 GCA_018246895.1 Aspitha aspitha aspitha | reverse complement strand
AAACATGTGTCAGCTCCGAGGTTAGAAATGAACGAATGGATGTAAACGCAATGAATCATTCTCGACTTATTCTATTATGACTTGCCCTTATTGTTTATAACTGGCTAAAACTTAACTGTCAACAGTTTGCATGATTGTACTCCAGCTACGTTATCACAAAGTCATTGGGCACGAGAGATCAACGCATTTAAAGAAACAGTCTACCAAAAGCCAAACAACACGCGGTAGGTATTTTATATGAATTAAAAAACGCTAGCGACTCTAAAATTAAAGCCTTTTAATCGTACCTATCTTGTATTACTCAGTTCCGGAAAGCGAATGAAATATGTCATGAGATGCTAAAGAACAAATGAAAACTCAATTATTTTTATCTCCAAGCATTTCATTAGCAAACATTAACTTACTCAGATGTATAATATACACATAATTTCTATGTTTGATATATTATATCAAACATAGAAATGATGTGTATAAGCATAGATAACAAAAATCTCTAGTTAAACATCTTTATTCATAAAACAATACACGTTCAAAATAGAAAAATACTGATGTCCCTTTCTGACATTATATAGGTGAACATAGTGGAAACGAGAGAGGAAACAGAAAAATATAAGATGGTTGGAGAGCTCGTATAGAGCATTTGCAAAAAAGAGGTAAGTATTAAAAAAATATTTTAGGAAAAAATAAAAATTTCACAACATCACATTTAATGGCCATTAATAAACGTACAATATTTTGTGCTATAAAAAAACGTAACAGCCATATCAAGAATACGTTTACGAAATTGAAAATGGCGGGCAATAGACACAATTCAAACTAGCCAGCTGTCGTAGGTCCGGACAATGAAACATAAAGTCATTAAAATTCGTTTACCATCACACACAATTACATACAGTATCCAGTTTCAACTGTCGTAACTATAACTTTAATTAAGGTTAACTGTTGTATGAACAGTTCAGCATCCTTGCGTGATGAGAATGTTAACAGTCTCACGAGTAACATTACAAAGTATCCTGTCTTTCTTATTTTGCGGCCGTTGCGAACGATATTCTAGGTACCTATTTTAGTAAAAATACAAAAAATTCAATTCAATACACATTATACGTTAGCAAGATCTAACTTGCAGATCACTCTAATACAATAACGTTAAGTATGAGTAATTAATGTAGGAAAATTATAAGGACTGTAAGGATAAAGATACATGACATTCGATGCATTCTTCCTACCCCATACATAACCCGGTGCGATGGTATAATAATCATGAGTGTATAAGATACATTAAAATATCTCCCAAATACGGTCGTCCAGAAACAGAAGTTTATTAACACGCAAACAAAGCCGATTTTATTACCGAAGGTACGCTTGCGGTGTTGGGTTCCGTGGGCCGCCATTCATCCGAGTGAATAGAGCATTATAAAATGTGATCCGACTTGATAGTTACCCGACGGTCAGGCCTGGGGGCACTGTAGTTCAGTACGCCAAGTCTCGTCAACGATTTAAGCTTTTGTACAATTGCTTTATATAAATATATTTTGTATTATTACGATTTTAGACATTTATTGTTATAATCGTGTACAGTAACTATAAAATATACGTAGACGGGTAGTTCAACTAACATGGATATACCTACATTTAATTCTTACGACATTTCTGCTAGATTGGTACATTGTACATTGTATATTATATTCATTTTATATATAAAAAATTAGGTACACTATCGTACTTAACAGGCGTTTTTCCAATATAAACCAATATTGATTTTATGTAATTGCTTAATTTGAAATATTTCAAATACATGTTTCACGTGTATTAACTTTTTATTAATACTTTACACAAATATGTTAATGAAATATTACATACAACGTGAGACAAAATGAAAGAAGGTATTATACATTGTATTTTAGTAGGTATAGGAAGGAAGAAGGTACAAACTTGGACATATTTATACGATAATAACTTCAAAATGACTATCTCTGTCTAACACAACAAGGATTATGTTTGATGCCACCAAATTACCAGTTGGAATGCGGCTGTGACGAATGGTGCTGCACCCTCACAACCCGTAATTCAATCTGGACAAAAAACTGACAAAGGAGATAGTAATCGTGAACAGGGTAAAGGGCGCCGGGTAGATACAGGTAGCGGACACTATATTTCGTGGATAGAGACTCTTTGATCTAATGTATAACACACGTTAATACTGTTGTATAGATACAATGACAGATGGACAGACATAAGGATGACATAGAACCTAATAAATTATTAATAGATTTTGGAAAGCAACGAAAATTTTAATTGCGATTCAAAGTGTTCTTTACGATAATATAAAACACATTATGCGTAGATACATATTATGGTTGCAAATACCGGCATTTGTTAAAGGAATACATATTGAATTTATAAACTAGTATTATACTTGAATATAACAGTTCTTGTTCTTAACTTGAACTATAAAAGTTTAAAATCCCAATCTAAAAACAGTTCAGTGAAATTTACAAATCCGGCCTTCTAACTTAACCTTGGCAGAAGAAATCTGGGTTTTTTTCTTATCGCTTTTAAAATATAATAATAAGGCATATTTAAATATCCAATAGCACAGTAACATTGTTATTAATGCCGTCCCATTAAGTAACTATTAATACTAACTAATTTCTTAAGTTTACTATTTCTACTCCTACACTATTCCTATAGTCCTATTCGAAGTCAATTATAAACTACCATGGATGACACTGGCCATTGCTGATAGCTGTCTGCACAAAAAAAAGTAAAAATAATGGTCATTCGTTTTGATGTATTTTCGTCGTTCGGAAAATGTATAACAAACAAGTTAAATTTACATGTGGGTATAAAAACATTAACCTGTAATTATTGGCTGTTTTTTTGACGAGTGCAGTAGCCCAAGTGAGTCATGTTCGAGTGACTGGCAACACTTACGTTTGCCACTTTGCCCGCGCACAAGGTCACATCAGGTAATAAGGTCAGGCATGTTGTGATTATCAGCTGATTTAATTTTTTACATTACAAATAGATTCGTTTGCTGCATGATTTAAAATGTGCGGTTTGTTTATTAGGTTAATAAACTAATGCGATGTTATATCTAATTATCATACGATCATCATACCGAAGGTTTCATAGTTTTAACTGTACAATATAAAGTAACTTATGTTACGTACTACATACTACTTACTACATAGTATCAAATCAAATAGGTAATTGGTTTCATAAATCCAAACAAGTTCAAGGATCTTTTGTGGAGATATGGTGATAAGGAACTAATGGTATGTATGTTTAATTCGTTTAAATATTACCTTGAAGAAAACTTTATTTCATAATTAACAACCGTCAGCAAAGCTTATCTATTTTTCACGTATTTACACAGTCAAGATGTCCCTTAGTTTCTGTCTTCGTCCAAAATCTATTTGTTGTGTACAAATCGTAAATAAATTATCAACACAAAAGGCTTGTTTAATAAAATTAGAACATAATGTGAGCTTGATTGACTAGTGAATCCAGTATTATTTTTCCACTCACATTAATATAAATAAGGGAACGCCTTAAACCTGGCGTTATCAGCGACAGGAATGCGTGTAAGTGGGTCACATACATTTCTTCTTAAGTGGGACTTTCTCTATGGATCCTGCGTGGCCAGAATTGTTATTAATGATAGTCCATCTCTGTACGACGAAGGGCCTGGGTTCGTCATTTTTAAGAAGTACAAGTAATCGAGTACACGTCTGAACATGGGTAGTTTAGAGATGTACACAGTTTTCACACAATATTAGATGTTTGATTTAAATATGTTTAACTGTAGAGTGAGATAGTTTTACGCGATAAATTAAAAAAAAAAACAATCCAATATAATCGTCTTTTCCAAAAACATTTCATTCTTGACAATTTTCTGGATAATAGTCTCTCGAGAATCGAGAAAATATTTCGACCGGTTCAATATTTTTGAACAATATTGAAATAGGTGTTTTGGTAATTTATAACACATCCGACAATACAAGATTTTGTACTCGTTCTTGCAATAAATCTGAACTCATTGGTCGTGTACTTCAAGTCTATTTTGTAGGGCGACGAGAATGTTATCTCAGCGATTGACATTACCACTTTAATATTTGTTTCAAGCGCGGTAAGACTGTATCTAAACTTAATGTACAGATATGTAATTTATCCTTAATACCGGTTTTAAAGGTTAACCAATTAAGAATAAAAGTACTTTTAAAGATAGCTTTTGCTTAATATGGTTTTTATTTTCTACCATTTATTTTGTGCGTATTAATTGCTATGATCTTTAGACTTTAGAGCCGGCAGGAATGCTATTTGATTGTTTTATTGTTACAAAGTTACTGACATTTTGCTTCACGAAATGCCATTCTAAATCGGTACCTTACTTAATGGATAAAATAAATTTAAAGAAGACACAGCTTCATTGAGAAGCTATTAAAGATTTTTTCATTTTGTAATTGAAATGAAACTTTTCATTTAATATGTATTTATGTGTAAGTATAATATTGTTTTAATAGCGTTCAGTTACGACAATATTGCATTAAAGTGAAAGGCTGCAATATCAACTGTTCGCTTTTATATTTAGTACGAATACATATAAAAAAACAGGATGAAAGTGAATTTTCATTAATTCAAGTGTTATATGTATCAATATTAAGTAATATTTTAAGTCATCCATAGTAAGATTTCATTCCTATACAATGTAAACATGTAGTACCTATGATGTGTAAAGTAGTGTTATACCAACTCAAGAAGAAAAATTATGAAAGAGTTAAATTCTTCCTATTCGACGCGATAATTTAGTATTTGTTACCCTTACTTCAAAATGAAAATCGTGGTAAACTACAAGAAACTAAGAGATATTTTTATAAGTACATATTTTAAGTGGAAAAAACACACATTTTTAATATACTAATTATCCGTATATGGGCGTTTAATCAATTGTCATTAGAGCTCTTTAATCGTTACGAGGAGCCAATGCGGGTACTAACAGATGTTCAGCTGTACTCATACACGGACACAAATTCCTAATTGATGATATCTGATTCCCGGTCGAAGGGTTCCAGGACCAAACAAATGAGGGTGCTGTTACTCGTCATTATAATTTGGGAGTGATCCATATACTAAAATTGAAATTGGTTTGTTCGTATTTTAGACGCTGTTACACTGTATAAAAGGAAGATTTTAATTAGAATTTAAAAAATAGATATGCAATTCGAAATATGTAGATGTATATATATTTTAAAGGTACTGGGTGAGTATTAGTAATTAATCGATTTAGGTTTTCGAATGTTGCTTTTGAATCCTTGACCTTGAATTATTTGTACCGCGGTCACGATCGATATAGTATAATAGTAACTATATCGAGCAATTTGTGTCGTTTGAATCCGTCCTACCAAAAGAACCGGTAATCTAGACACAGCTGTTTCGGCACCATTCAGTAGTCGCACAGCATGACTCCTTGGATAAAATAATGCATTCAAAAATAACTCGTACGGGTACTTAAATAATTACTAAACCTGTATGTATAGATTTAAATGTATATGCATAGGGTTGCGATTGCGATTATCCTTTTATCTATGAGAACAAATATGTAGCCGACTGGCGACAACTTCCAAAAAAAGCATGAAAAAACAAATCTTGTCTTTCTGTTAATAACGACTATTATTGCGTGCACTGTTCACGTAAGATGCCAAGGGTAGCCACTATCCTTTCATCTATGAGAAAAGGGTCTAGTTGTAGGATTATCTGTGTAACAGGACAACAACAATCGGAGAAAGGGTGAGGATAATAAAGGGAATTAATCGAATTATTCTTACGTCACGCTGTCCGTCAAGATTTAGCTTTCAAACGTGTTTCACTGCGGACGGGAAAAGATTTTTTTCGTTCAAGTTAACTTCAATCACACGAATTTGTAAACGTTAATTTCATCCCATAAACTCCCGCTGACTGTCGACTTAATGTTTTATATCATGTCCCAATGTGTTATTTGCGGCTATTTATAGTTTAGATAGCGGAACTTGATTGTTAGCATGTAACTGATATGTAACGGTCATACTGTCACGATTCGCACGCTCGCGCCCACGCACGCGAAAATCAATTACGTACAGATTTTTATTTCAAAATGTAATGGCTCGTAACTGTGCTATCATATTTGCGTTGGTAGCATTGCAAGTTAATAGACTACACAGATCACTTACATATTTAGTATAAAGTTAGCAATATTATAAAATAAAGAGTATTTTAAAATTTGAACTAATCACTTAACTATAATATCGCCTGGTAGAAAGCGGTTTTGTGGCCTATGTTGTAAAATGTTTGGACATTCACTCTATACTATAGTATTTTACGGTTAAAAACTCCTACGGGCTCCTAGTATTAGTCTTTATAATATTCGGGAAACTGTAAATGAAACGTTTTATTAGTATGAGTTTATTGCTGTTTTTTTATTATCATCAATATTTGCAAAATATAATCAAACAATATGTCTTCTAAAAAGTATAGCGTTAATTTTGTAAGCAATTCTATAACCAGTAAAATAATATGGCTAAAGGAATTTTGCCTGACCCGTGAAATTCGTATCGTTGTTTAAGGCTTTGTTTCATGTCAAGTGGCTGTTAATACAGGTCATTGACACCGGATGTGAAGCTCGATGTTCCTTTATCTGTTTTCCGTAACACATCTACAAATTTTTGCAACAGGAAATGCGTTATGGCTAAGGATACGTGTGCATATAAACTGAAGTTTAAGTTGAGTTACAATTTGATCGCCACATTATCTTCCATTAAAACTATCAGCCGAAACCTACAATATAAAAATGTACGTATTAGATAAAACATAGAATTAGTGAGAAGTCTGAAAGCAGCAACTTGCTAGTGAAATTATTATTCAACTATTACAAACATCAAAAAGCGTCTCAATTTTTCAAACATCAAAAATTATCCCAATCGGTTCAATCTTCCAATTAAGATTCACTAGTCCACTTGTAACAGAAGTACAGAATCAATTGTCACCATTTAATACATAAACGTAACACATTAGCAGACGTACGCACAACCGTATCTTGTATTTAGTTTAAATATAGCATACGCCGTTATTGCAGCAGTAAAAACCTATCACAAACACATTCTATCAATATTTGGTCCAAATCAGAATCTTGCGGTATTACAATGAGTTTGCAATATCCGAAGCATTCGCTGCAACTGGTTCATTTATAAATAACGAACAGTTTTATTTCATATTGAAGAAACCGCTACTGAAAATGCATTATTGAATGATATATTTATTATTGTTACAGTTTCAACTTAATAGAATACAAAATGCGTTTACTAACTAATACCTTTCTATCTACTCGTATTTCAATTGGACGTTAATTATGAAAAATTATTCTCATTTTTAAGCTTTATTACAAAACTCTTCGTAAATTTTCTCTTTCGTTATTTATGTACATGAGTATTTCATTTGTAAGCTTAATAAAGTACTACGAGTAAAACTCTGTTTTGGTTCAGCTTCATAGGAAGGACTGAAATGTTCATACATATGTCTGTACGTATAACTGTTTTAAATCCCGTAGGTACTAAATAGTTCAGAGAAACCTTAAATTATGAATTTAATTTAAATAAACTAAGCTGCGTCTGAGAATTCATAAATAACTTCCTAGTAATTAAATAGCCACTATTGATCTCTATGTCTCAAAAAATGTAAATAAATACATGCTTCCGCCTACATAACATTACTCGCACTCAAATTAAAATTAGAAGAGTGAGTTACGAAAACCTTTATACAGTTATTTGATTTCGGAATAAGCTCGTGTTAATGTTTTTATTAATATTCTCACACCTATTTCAGATAACATTCTACTCTAAACAAATAGATGCAGTGGGTGAGTTGCTCGTCATTTATAATTTACTAGCGGCCCGCCCCGGCTTCGCACGGGTATAAAACAGTATTTCTCCACTATTTAATGGATGTTATTTTACATATATACCTTCCTCTTCAATCACTCCATCTATTAAAAAAAAACGCATTAATTCCGTTGCGTAGTTTTAAATACATATTTACGCATACATAGGGAGATAGGGACATAGGGATATAGGGACAGAGAAAGCGACTTTGTTTTATACTATGTAGTGATTCGTTCAAATGCGTCGTAGAAAACATGTTTTAAAAAAGTATACGATTTATAGCTTTCTATAAAATTGGGTCTGAAACGAACAAAGAAAGATCTATAGGGAACCTTCACCTGCAATAATTATGCAAAAAAAATTATGTTCAAAAATTTTAATCGTACTGTGACATGCTATAATATTAAATTTACTAATAAGTTAATTTTAATGTTTAATTTTACGCAGTTGGCACACCTACCTTAAAAATTAAATGAGGTTTGACCTTATTGATCCTGGAGATATTTGAATTATCTAATTATAAATGTTTATTAAACTGTAACTGTAAATCTAATTATAAATGTATAAAATCTATTCTCTAATTTATACTGCTCAGAGCAAATTTGTAGGTAGGTACGCTATGCTAGTTCAACGGAATTTTGGTTACGACTAACGGAAGTTTGTTAATGTATTATTTACACAAACCCTTATCAAATTGAATGATGCGTTGTTAGCGATATTAAGTACAGTAAATGTATGCACTCGTAGGTACACATTGTGGATTCAAACAGTCGTATCCTCTTCACAATTTGTAATGTAATTGACTCGATAAGTTTAATTTTATTTGTTCTTTAATTCGTCTTAAGACAAGGATCCGGGTTTCGCTTAAAGTTCAGTTTACAAATAAGTTGTAGTTAATTTAGTAATGTATTGTTAGATCACTTGTGAGAACATTATGAAGGATTTGTACTTATAATAAGAATAAATAAAGGCAAATAAAATTATAGCTATATTTAAACGATACGGTCAGATAGTCCATAATTGGACAGTAGGTACGTAGAATTGTCATACCTGCATTTAACTTAGTAAATTATATTTTTTGACTGAACGACGGGAAAAGCTTGTTCACTTATTAAATTAGTGAATGCTAATATACAGAAAAGTTCGATAAATTCTATATTTGAATGAAAATTGCGTCACTTTGTCCAGACTAACGGTATCCGCAAAGCACTGAAAAGAGCGAACAAGTCCTTGATGACGTAGGCACTGCTGAGTCAGATATGTCCAAATTAAGCCAATTCGTAAAGAATACGTTCAAGACGGTGAGTCAGGGGAGCGAGCAGACAGATTAATCTCACGCGACATCCGATGGATAATCAGCGACGCCCGCTGTTACTCAGAACGAATATTTTTAATGCAAACAATAAAATACTAGTCTGCTGAGCGTGTAGACTATAGTCTTAACCTTTCTCAGTATTAAGAGACTCGTACCCAGTAGGTAGTGGATCAATAAAAGAGTTTAAAAATTAGTTACTTTTTTAAATGTAGGTATAGGTATTAAAGCTTGCATTTGCTGACATTGCCTGGTTTGTTTTTCCAGTGGTCAGCGTCGGTGTAGCGCCGGGGATTATAGATTCGATTCCCACCCAGGATAAGTATTTGTGTGATTATTATTTGTTGCTTTAGTATGTGTAAACTCTGTTCTACTCTATTTTAGTGAACAACTTGTCACAGTATGTAATATACGTCGCACATTACGGTCGTTGGTTTTACTTCAACCGTCTGAAGTAGCGTAACATCGATTGAGTGTCTTTATCCTGTTAATATCGACTACATACCGGCCTTGAGTCTCCTCTATAACGAAAAGGTTTTGAGAGAAGATCCGTGTCACGTACTGACCCCTCATAACTCCGTATTTGAAATTCGAATGTATCATTTATAAAGTATGTTTCGAATCTTTATTTCATTATCTTTACTTTTATTCGAGTTCTTCGATGGTTCATTTGAGGACCGCCGACATTTTGCAAGCTTTGTCCTTTCCGCTGACGTTGAGAACTACTGGCCGGACACGGTTAAGTACTTAATTATTCCCACAAACTGATTTTAAAATCCAATTTACTAAACCATTTCGAAACTGACTGTACAGACACACTCTATATAGGTTACCAACATATATACAGACGTGGTTATAACAAAATATGAAATGTACTGTTATGTAAAGCATATAATATAAGTATCTACATATATTTTCCGTAATGTCTTCGAACTTGTTTCACACATATTTAAAACTTGTTAATGAACGAAGCATGTATCGCAAGCAAATAGCATAGTATTTTGCCATTCGGCCGAGCAAATTTGTTTGTGCCCGATGTAATGGGAATAAGCGTACAGTGCAATCAACCTGAGAACAAACATGGCGTCGGTCGTGTGAAAAAACGCGGAAGATTCAAATACATAATAAGAATGATGAAAGAAGCGAGAATCCACCACGAAACATCCATTTTTATAACTTAGTTTTATGTAGATATCTGTATACAAATTAAAACTGACCAAGTGGACTTTTACTATTCAAATGGGCTAATATTTTATTTACACTAATGATATGTAATCAGTTAAATTACAGCGTAACGTAGCTATGGACGTGTTATTTCACGGGCATCAAGTGTTATAGTGAGCGATTAGGCGCTGCGAGATTTGAAATACAGATTAATTACATTCAGATTTTGGTGAACATGTTTCACGGTTATGTATAATGTGTACGAGAGAGGATGTTATCATAAAGTACTAAAGATAAACAGCTTCCTTTAACCAACTGATTGTCTGAACCATTAATGCACAAGGTGCCTATATAAATCGGTCGTTTTAACAAACGAAGATATTTATTTCGCAACAATCCGCGAATACGACATTTGTATTATGATGATTATGTATGTAGTTCAGTGCACTTTGCACCCTCCCACAGGAAAGGTTTAAATACTACACGTTCAAATACTATATGAGAAGTTTACGAACATACCACCGTACCTACCAACAGCTACAGGTGTTTAAAAGTACACTTCTGTAGTAAAGTAATTTTTAGTCTCGTACATTGTTCCTTATTGAAAAGATGTCCTTCATATGATTAGATTACGTTATAGAGCAATTAATTAATGTACGTAACATTTTTAAAGCTTAATTTTTTTATATCAACAATTTTCTTATTAACTTCTGTAATTAATTCTTATGAACAAAGCGTTATAACACGCCACTTAAACATCTAATACACGGTATTAATGGCGGTTTGAAACAGTGTAGACAGTTGTTTATGCCATATTTCATGTGACATTCAAACGCCCTTGCTTTCCAACCTCTGTTTCAAACTGCTGTTTAATACTGTGTAGCATACCTTTTAGTTATATTATTTGTTTACAGTTGACGGCCTCGTGCTCGCTCAACCTAAGGTAATGTGTTGAGTTGATCCAAGCGGCTTATTACTTTGTAGGGATCCATCAGGCGAGCCCCTGTCAGGACAGGTACGCGCTCATGTAGTAAATGATGCGATGATCGAATCAAATGAACACGCTGTATAAGCATGCATATCACATGTTGACGGGCCCTGGCCTTGTGGTTAGCGAATCTGATCGCTGAGCTGGTCGTGGGTTCGATTCCCCCAAAGGACATATATGTGTGTAATGAGCGCAGGTATTCGTTGCGTTTGGGTGTAAAATTATCTATATACGTAAGTATTAGACGTCTATATAAAATCTAAATATACTCTAGTAATATTATTTTACAATAAATATATATACTGAATTATATATATAGTAAATGACAATTACGCAAACATTGTGGTATCATTAAACAATCTACTTTGTTTATATTTAGAAAAGATAGCGTTAAATTGAATGCGGTTGCACAAAAAAGACGGTAAGGGTGCGTTTCCACCAGGGATGAGCAAGGAATGTGTCTGTTAAGAACCAATAGTATCCCTTCATTTACCTAGCCGCGCGTAACGGAGCGAGGTTCCTCTCCTATTGGTTCTTAACAACCGCATTCCTCGCTACGCATCCTCGCTCATCCCTGGTGGAAACGCAGCCTTACAGTAACAGAACAATACCGCGCAGGTTATATCTAGTTATGAAGTCGTGAAAGTGCAGCTTTTTCGAAGCCGCGAACAAAGCGGCCGCAAACAATCGTGACGCAGTCCCAGCGCAGACCGCACAGCGTATAGACAGGACAACATGGCTAGTTACTAGGGTTGCTGAGGATTCCTCTTCCGCTTCCTCATAATGCGGAAGTTCCGCAATATTTTGGGTTCTTCAACCGCCACCGCATCCTCATAAATAAAAAAAAAATCCTTATCCGCTATCGCTTCCTCAAAATTTAAGAGGAATTTATGAGGAATTTCACTCTGCATGCGCGTCGCGTACCTATGCCAACGCACACGCCGCAGCGCGATCCCGGGCCGAACTTGATGATTTAAGAATGGTTTATATTCATAGTTTGGTCCACTGGAAAATACCCTTTTAATTAATTTTCGTGTATGTATGTACAGACAGGACAGCGGCTTTTGGGTTGGGTCCGTTAGTATTTATAATTTCCTATCATCCTCTTCCGCTTCCTCATCCGCATCCTCTTCCTCAAAAAATATCCTATTCCTCATCCGCATCCTCTAAATTTGCGGGTGACAATTCCTCTTCCTCCTCGTCTTCCTCATAATCACTTCCTCAACAACCCAACTACTTAGTTACAGATGACCACGGACGGCAGAGATTTCAGAACACTGCTCCCTCATGTTTTATTCTGATCACATACGTAAGAGTGAGATAGAACACACAAACGGTGACGAAAAATATAGTGATAGCATTGAATCGTCAGAGAAAATGGGCGTCATAGCAACCGTCCTATTTACCGTATGTTGTAATGCTTCAGCCACAAGCCCACAAATTCGTCTTCATATTTACTTTGGTATACATATGTCAATAGTAAATTGCGTGTAAATGAATAACATGTTTTGTAACCATTAATCACAGTGGTCTGGAAGACAATAGATTCAATTTCGCCGTTCGCCCTTTATAGCAAAAAACGTAGTGAGATATATCACTTAAATGTTATTTCTAAAAACACGGAATTCTTTACAAATGTCATAAATAAGTTCTTACTTTTTTAAACAAATTTTTCTTTCAATGTTTCTTTTAAGGTTTACTAGTTTGTATCTTCGTAATTCTGCGGCCCACGGAAAGTGAGAGTAAAATGGAAGCGCAAGCGCATCGCACTGTGCATTATGAATGGCGTTAATAATAATTACTAACGGTTGGGTGCCGTACGGAAATTTCACTTTCCTTCACACTCTCTGTATGACAGTTTTATGGCAAAGTTACAAGGTCTTCACGAATTTCCGAACTGTAATGTAAAAAAGCCGATATCTCTTTCTTTCTTTTGTTTAAAAAAATAAATGTTCAAGGTCATCAGCGGGCTAAGTTTGAATAATAACTGTTATTAAAATTAAAAATATTCAAGGTCGCTATTTTCTAAAGCCCCTATTTTTAGCATCGGGTTAAGTTTGAATAATTAATTTTCTAATTTTATCTATTAGCATCATATTTGTCTGGCTCTTTTAGAGGTAATTATTGTGTGAAATCATTACCGTTGAATACAATTTAACTCGTAGCTTGTATCTTCTATCCGTGCTATATATGCGTACGCTGAAAGGGTATAGTGGTTTCTTTTTAAGGGCCTTCGGACCACGAACAATAAAATACTGCTACCGTGCTTGCATTGTGTGTACACAATACTGTCGGAGATTTCTGTCTGTCTCGAAAAGGTTTTGTGTCTGGAAATTTGAGAGGTACGAGTTGCTCGATGGTTTAATTTAAGCTTCACAATCTCATGTATTGTTCTTAACATCTTTTAATTAATATTTGTGAGTACGAGGCGCATCTTATATTTGTATACCTTATTAAAGTAACTGTTTATGTATAGTGATTTTTATATACAATGTGTTCATTTTTAACGTATTCGTTTTAAAAATTACATCTGATCTAGAGGTAACACGATCTGTCAAGAGTCCTCATCTGTGACAAATTTCTATTAGTACGGACAGTAACTTATAAAAATTGGACTAATGTAGGATCGTAGGCTAACGCTACTGTTCTTCCTTCCTGTTACCAGTTAATACTAACTTAGTCTCATTACCGACTAATACTAACTGGATTGACATTAATAATTTTATTCCCACAGTCTTGTCCGAGTTTGTTTGTTGATGTGCCTGGGGGGTAACGACCTTTTATTACACATCTTTATTCCGTTTTCTAATCTTTAAGTAGGAGCAGGGTATGTTTCGAGATATAATTTTTACTTCGTAAGAATATTTTTTAAATTATCTCATGTATGTTTATAATGCATAACGTCACCCTGTTACAAATACAATAGACAATGGAGGCATGCAATTTCCATAAATTTTCGTGCTTCGTTTAACACAGTTGAGTTATGAAATGTCTTTGTTGATCATACTACATAGAAGCATGACTTTGGAGTGTTAATACATAAACATAAAATACAGAATCTAAACAAAATTTGGAGCATATGTTTTAATCCAAATAAAACACTATTTAAATGTATATAGAGTCCAGTATTGTGTTTGAATATTCTTCACTGGCATTATGATAAGTTGTACTTTACAGTTTATTGCATGTTCAGGTTTTCATACGTATGAATTAGAGCAAAACGGAGTTAGTTGATGCTCTAAATATTGGTTGTTATTCATTCTGTAATTTACTTAATAATCATCTTATGATCAACTTTATTGCTTCACTGTTGGAGCGACCTCTCCTTCGAACGAGAATAGTTGTGGCATACTGTACCAGCCTATTTTTACGGTTTCTCATCAGTATAACCCAAACAATTTTATTTCTATTACATAGAACTTGAAGTATACAACCACCTACATATCTGCGAATTGTAAGGAATCGCGTTTCTTTGGGGTGACGTGAGGAAGGAGCAATTGTCTTCCGTACCATTACTCGCTTGTATGTACCATTGTCGCTTAACTGCGATCACTACAGTTTTTAGTACCCGCACTAGGATTTTACAATAAAAAATTATAGATGCAAATGTTGGTACTACCCGCAACACGAATTCGACTTCGCGTAGTTCCCACGACGGCCGTCCCGAATAATAAGAGGCTCTTTGTTGAAATGTCTCCGTGTATACGTACATGAATTCGATTTTTTACCAATGTGTCGTTCTAATGACGCCACCTTTACTGTGTTTACATTGTGCCCTAATGTCTTTGAGTTCGAAGGGTGGTGTCTTTGGACAAGGGATGAAAAATGCGTTATCTATTACTGTCCGGATGTTCTTTTACCGTTATATTATTTACGATTGAGATGCGTGAATTGGGATTAAGTGTATAGAAGATAATTTGCTTTACATGTTTTTTACGGGATCAAATGTTTTTGTTCGACTTGTTTGCAACTTTTTTAACAATATTCGGTGAATGATTAGCCTCTGTTCGCTTAGCTTAGCTTCATGAGTAGCATTCGTGACTAAATTTCTTATCTGTTTTTGTAAATGTTACAGGAATTTAGAAACATTTTCAGTACATTTAGATTCATTGATGCTGTTATTATAAAAGGTATACCTATCTATAAATATAAATTTAACTTAACAAATACATTTGTCGCTACGCATCCGTGCTCATCCTTGGCAACGCAGCCTAAATGCACGTTGTTAACTCTGCAGACTGAATTCGAAAGCTTTTTCTTCTAACACCTACTATGAGTTAATTTACTACCGTTTTGCTGTTCAAGCTATGAAGTAAAAGTATGTAATGTGTATTCTCAGAACACATTAACATTCGAGTTGATATCACATATAATGATCTAGAAATGAAAAGTAGCATCGTTTGCATATATTCATACATATGCATATGTAGATGCGAGGAAATGATAACATCTTTACTAATTCATATCAATATTGGTAATACGAAAATAACTATCTGTCTGCATGTTGAGTTGATATATTTACATCAATGAACCGATGTGAAATTTAAACGGTGTCAAAAATGCCTAAATCCCGGAGTTTTTGGCAGATAAACGAATTGCTTTACGATTTATGTAAAGATTTGTTGATAATACGGTTATTTGAGAGTTAAATTGAAACGCAGGTAAGCGCCGTTGTCATGAGTGTAACTTTATTATTATTCAAATGTGTTCTTAAAGTCAGTTAGGTAAATTAAATCGGAAATAATACCCATTTGTCGGCAAGTCGTTGAAGGTAAAATAAGTATAAATAGATAGATTTGTTTATTATTAGTAATTGAAATGAATGATACGTTATTGAAAACGAATAGCAGGAAATAGTAAAATACATCTTTGAATAATAAAATACGGAGAAAAGGATTCAGAGACTTGCGCGGAACAATAAAAGATAGTGTAACACATTATGTAGTATGTATGAAGCATTCGAGACAAATTGATTTGAAAGGCCTCGTATTATTATTTTATCCGTGACGCCTTTACGTCTTGCGTTTTGAATATTCATTAGTATCGTCCAATCACGACTCTGCCCGTATTTATAGTAGTGAATTTGTTTGCGTGATAATTAATTCAAACTACGTATAAATTCTCACCAATGTTATAAAGAGTATTCATTGCGGCAATTCTAATTAACATTTTTCTAGACTATAGATACGATCTCCATCCGATTGGAGGAAGGACGGATCTGTCCAACAAATAATCATTTATAAATAGCATCTTTGTTATCTCGGGATTAAGTGAATTCAACACACGCGTTCTTTATCAAGACTGCGTTGGTTTATTGTGGTATGTGTAGCATTTATATTCTGTTCCCGTCATGTCGTGCTCGAGGCGTTTATACCACAATCTTCATTAAGTCAGATGCAAGTATATATCCGACCGAAAACATTTGTGTACAAATGCGGCAAATTTCCGCAACTTTTTTATAAGAAGTTTGGAAATGTCTTGTTGGTACTTATCTTTTTAGCGTTATATACTCTATGTTTCGAGATGTGGACCCGAAAAGAGCATAGATTTGCCGTGCAGAGTTATGGACTCAGGTATCAAATATATAGTTTGTTAAGAAAGGCGGTTGTTTTATCTGTTCGTGAGTTAGCAATATAGTTAGTATATTATGTATTGAATATATTGCGTACGTGACTTACTCCACATAGTAACGGAAAGGAGTGGACACGAAGTCCTTTCAATAGGCACCATTAACCGTGCCTGCGTTATAGCGAGAAATCAACCAACGTATCCGAACTTCCCATTATACTTCGGTTAACTGTAGGGTTGGCTTGTGTAGCAACCTTTTTTATGTACTATTATGTTTTTGTAATTTACTCACCAAGTTCGAACGTATCAAAAATTATTACTGCTCCTGCTGCTGCGACTCATAATTTTATTTTGAAAAATGAAAATCAATGGACGCCATTTCATTGTATTTCATTTATTCATTAAATCGTTTATATTGTATATACTGAGCTGATAATTAAAATGAAGAATCATTGCACTAAATTGTATCAAAATCAAAAGTAACCTTCACAATATTAAAAACATTTCCTGCGTTCTTCAGATTTTCAGCAACCCTAATAACGTACTCGGAATTTCTAATCCAAATCAATCCATCTTAAAGACGTCCTATTATGAGCGGTAACCCGTAACCCGAGCCGCATTAAGGGATAATAGGCAATGGTATAATAGGTCGAAGTCTTTGTCTCCCCACCACGCCCGCCCTGTCAATCGGAGCTGTGATGACTGTGAAATCTCGTTGTCGGACCCACCGCGGACACATGCGAGTCTAATGGACGTTTTTTAATCCATTACACAGTAAGGTATTATATTAAGCATGTCAAGCTTTAAGGAATCACATTAGCGCAACGTGAATTGAAAAGAAAAATTAAGATCCATAAATCAGTATTATGGAGTATATTTGCTTACATCATTAAAATAAAGACATACTCATACATCATGTCACCTTGAATCGAATCTGAAGAGGCTTTAAATATGGCATATCGTTTGCAATCCACCATATTATCAATTATAGAAATGAATGTTTCATTTACTGGAAGTAACAAATAAAAAATAAAGTAATAAATTTTATTAATAGATAACTTAAGTTTTCTCATGTTAATCAGATCATAATAAATAACTCGTAAATACGTGGCCTCAGTAGATGAGTCATGTTTTAATTATTATTTAATACAACGTTTATTCCACACGAATAGTCCACGGCGATTAAGAGATGCATAGATTGACGCACGACTGCATCATGCCACAATGCATTATATCTACATATATGGACATATATATATATATACATTCAATATAAGATAAGCATAGAGCTCATATAACAGTGGCAATGTCATTAGACACGCGAGATATAGTTAAGATTAAATTGGTAGCGGTTTATGTTGGTACTCATTTTACAAAAATACAGAGTTTACATATTAAAAGCAGTTGGGACTTGAAAACCGACACCAAAGCTCGTATCAAATGAAATGTAATGAAAGACACTATCGTACAATATGTGACTCATTGTCACATATTGTACGATACTAAGTTACAATAAAGAATAAGTAGATACCTAAGACAATGTGTAGGTACTTTAGGAGATGAACAACATGTTAACATCGTCAACTGGAGAACTAGTCCGGTACAATTACAGTGGCAGTGTTTGACCTATTTGGTCGAGATAGTCGGTGTTTCCTGCCTACCTCGTTAGGGCTCTGGCGCGATGGTATAATAATAATAATGCATTAATGTACTCAGTACTTACACAAACAAGAAAACGTGTCACCAGTTAAATTGATATGGTATCCGTGACGGACCCTTAAAACTGAGTTGTGTATTACGAAACAATCTTTTCTTACTTTCTAATTATGTCATAACACAATTATGTCGATATTTATTGTCTAATACGGCATTAGCAACTCAAATGAACGTAACGTGATTGCGGTACTGGTATTATTTTGCAACCATGTGCGTGTAATTGATCCAATTACCTATAACACAAAGTATATCTTTTGTAACTCGGTTACGGTATGGTTTTTACTACAATTAATTGGGCTGTGATACGATTTTTCGTTAGTTATGTCTAGTTAATAAATACCATAAAAATCAAAGAGACATGAGGTGGTTGCAAGTTTTAAACGTAGATTTTTTGAAAATTCGACTAATTGTGAGGGAAAATTATTACAGATTACATATTTGAGATACAGATTACAGATACAAAAACACTACAGATTATTATTGCTGCTACGTAACTTGTGATTGTATCGGCGTCAACTACGTATAACAGGCGTCCGCAAGGCATCGTGACGTACAAAAGGTTGCAGAAAATACTAACATTTTTCCATATTTACAAGTATATAGTTATCTTTTTTTATTGTCATTTGTCACTTACACCCTTTTTGCTATTATCTCTCTATGGTTTGTTTTGCGTTCCAGTCAGTTAAGAAGCACTTAAACGCAACATTAAAACACCCAGTTTACTTCTACAATAGATATGTACCAGTAAGTAGTCAAATATGTAATCCTTTGCAACTTGACAGACTTCACGGCTCACCGGTCGGGTAAATAGCAGCGTCATGCGTCGGACAAATTATTTCCCACTCATTAATTCGATTTCCAGGAAATCTATTAAGTTTTTACGAATTGAGTGCTTACTTTTTGATTAATCACGTTCCGTTTCCACGTGTAATTAGCGAAAAGATTCAGCCATAAAATTAGTTACCAATTTCTTTTTTAAAAGGCGTGATCCTGAAAAGTGAACTGGTATCGAAAGAAATAAAATTTGGTTTAATTAATCAATATTATAAAATTAAGTACATTAACTATGAATATTGGCATTATTAGGTTAGCACACTTGCGTAGCACAATTTAACATTGTTTTATTTATGGACAACAGCACCCATTTCGACAGGTAACGCATAAACACTATCAATAATAGAAGTTGTAGTTGAAGAATTTCCAGCTCAGCTAAATATTCTATATACATAATAATAAGATAAACGGAAGGCCAAGGCCTGGTTGACGCGTTACATGTACTTAACATTTATAGAGGGTGTTGCTCTGAGGCGCTAAGACTTATTGTAGAAATCCTATTAGGCGAGAAAAACAATTGACATTCCACTATTACCCATATGGGTTATATTTGTACTCGTATCGTTTCGGTCACTGTCGCAATTGAAATCTATTGCAGTTATTAATGCTGTGTACACATCTTCACAATTACCATAGAAATGTGTCCGTTAAAATGCTGCTGTGTGACGAATATATTTCCATTTGTCATTCGTATAAATGCAGCGGGGGTCCGTCAATCGTGCTTTCACACGAATAATCGTCAGCGAACACACTCGTTTTGTGTATTTATTATATGGTATTTAATTTTTCACACTTACCGATTTCACCTTGGCATTGATGAATGGTTCAAGCGAATTGCTGCTGTTTCGCTCTTTGTAATACCTTCGTTCTTAGACGTTTGGATACAAAATGGATGGTTAGTTTTTACAGCCAATTTGTAGTTATGAATGATCGAAATTCAATTTAATTGTATTTATTTTATACGTAGAAATTGCAGACCGTTAGTTCCGTTGATCCAATAGTTTTTTTTTCTCTTAAAAATACGTTTATACCTTACTGATCGCTGTATATGAGTTTCTTAAATTGCATATTGCAGGTTGCAGCGGTAAGGGAAAATAATATAAGAAAAACAGAAGCAAGACCATAGGGAATATAAGGTCACAAGCCTGGATATTGCCTACGGCGCGGCGGCACAAGGAGGTTGAGAGACGCACAGGATGCTAGATTTAACTCTTCTCATACTCAGATGAGACCTGCGTTCAAAAGTAAAACTTTAACAGGCCAATGAGTAACTTTACCTAAAGTTAATTACTTCTTAACAAATTATTTACTTCTTTAAAATTGTAGTCTTATTTGCTTCGACAGTTTGGGTAATTTTAGATTGTTTAAAAGCACAGCTAAAACGAGAGACAGAAGATATGTTGGTAGTTGCGCAATATTCCGTGCATTTGGTATAAATGTAATCTTGGTCTAAGTAAAAGAAATCGCCCTGTAGCCTTTGAGCTGTCATTTCCGGTACACTGTTGCGGTGAATGCACAAAAGTTACGCATACATCCAATTCGATCATTGTTCATAATTGTTGGATACTTGGCTCGCAGCTAATAAAACATCTCAATGGTATCGAGAAAGCGATCGTGTGTTTTGGCAACGTTTTAAACGACACCACAATACGAGACTAGACGGTATTGTGCGTTCAGATACAATCAACACATTCACCAACAGATTACAGATAAAGATGCTTAGCGCTTAGAATTCTACAAGTCGAATGCACTTTCATTGTGAAATTTTATGAAATATCACGTTGTTCAAATGTTTACGCTTGTCCCTTTGTTGTTTCAATACCGCACCATTGAGTTTCAATTTGAGAATGGGCGGCGGAGTGCTAATTTGATTGATTTATCACGACGCCGATACAACGGATTTCTGGTTATTGCGTAAACACGGATAGATCGTATCGAGGCAGCGAGAGTTGTCATGGACAGGCTGCGGACTGTTTATCGAACATAGATAACTCCGATTTCAGTCGGTAATAGTTGAAAATTTAATTTTTACCGACATGTTTGTTTATTTTGTTGAAAACGTTGTATTTTGTGCTGGAGTATTCATATTCTAATTAAGATTGTTTTGTAGTTCAACTTCTGAATTTGGGTGTCTGCGGTACAAACCTTGGCATGATAAGTTGTTTGCGTTTTTATTAAATAGTACCAACCTATCGCAGTTGTAATTGAATTTAGATCGAATTTAACATCGAAGAAAAAACCCTTAACCTGATCATGTAACAGAAAGTACTTTTTAAAAAGCATTCGCTTGTAATATTCCAAGCATTGATTTAAAAAAAACGTTAATTTTTATTCTAAGTACTGTCAAGGACATAATTTAACGGCCTGTACACTCCCGTTGAGATTTCAAACAGGGTTCACTGAACATTGAACTTAGAGGTCTGTCAATGGAAATTGTCGTGCACATATAAGATTCTTGATCGATTTTATTATACAAGCAGGACAACGGGAAACGTACGGGTACTTAATACGAGCCTCATTGTACTCGAGTTCACATTTCTTAGGGTTCACATACTTTTGTAGTTCCCACGTCACTTGGCCGTTCGTAGCTAGTGACGTGGCAAATATCGAACAGCGGGTGGTCCTCTTTGCTACTAAAGCTCTGTTATTATAGAGAAAGGCTGTTACCACTTTGCTTAAACCCGAATCAACCCTTCTCTGACTAGGTACTACAAAGCTCGTACGGCGTAATAATAAGTACGTTTGTTTTAATCGAAACACAAACTTCATCAAGAACTTTTCTGGCATATTTGCTTTTCTGTGCAGCTGGTGATTTGTATGCATGGCGAAAAATAATAATTGTCATCTCTCTGTGAGAACGTGACTCGCAAGTATTTTTTATCGAACGGCACTAATTTCGTTACAAATTTATGCAATCAGACGTCCATTGTGTTCTAATACAATTTGTTTTGAAATACGTATATATATCAATCATGCTACCGAGTACTGATGCTAACATTAGTGTTATTAGAGTCATATTTTTATCACGGACCGATAATAAGGATTTTGCAATTGTAAATTGATGAATTGCAATGGAAGCATTTTATCACTAACGCTTTATTTTCAGGAACCGAGAGATGTCCGCTCTGATATGCGCCTCATACAATATGTTTGTTAATCGTTTATCGCTAACGGTGGTAGTTCTGATAACAATTCATGACTTATTCAGATCAAACAATGAGCGTACTCAATCATTATTCAATCTGTCTAGTTGTCGACATCGTCGAATTATCGCATCAATATTAAATGCAGTAGGGATTATATTTCCGTGTTGAACGTACTTCTTATGAGAGAAAACGAGAAAATGGGCTGAACGATGCGACCAAAAGCATCAATTGATTGAGGAATGCCAATATTTATTTAACAAATTTAATTGAGTTTCCTCAATTGTTGTGTTAAATACAAAAGCTTTTTATTTTTACAATTATAAATGTATTGTAGAACATTTAAGACATTTACGACACGCGCTTGAACCAGTAATAGGCAATGGAAAAGCGTTGTGGAGAATGCAACAAGCCTTTCATAGTTGCGGCGAGACTTGTCCTTAGAAGTAAGACGTAGGCATTAAACTTGACTAGACTCGTATGTTTACTTTACCTATCATAATACATGGTTACCCTAACTACGGTGCGGAACAAGGCGGCGTGGGCGGGTGACAAAAGGTCACAAATCACGTAACACTTTCACGACACGAGTGTGACATATTTATGTCCACTGTTGTTCATAGTCAATAGACAAAGATGGACTTCCGACTAATTAGTGGAGATTTGTTTATGGTTCAGAGAGTGAGTTATGTAAACAAATGGAATAAATAGTTTAATAATAGCATGAAAATGTTATTGGCTAAGAATGATTGAGTTGATCCATTGCAGCATTTAATGTATCGCGTGTGCTCTTACAAATGTTCTGGAAGGATTATGTGCATATGATTTAACTCTAATCACATGTATTTGTCGCGTGAGAATTGTATTAACACGTGATCGAATCACGTGTTTAGATTACTTATAAACATTAACTTTGCCAAGACTTGGTCATATCGAATCGATATGATTATGATACAAAACAGTTAAGTATATAACATACATACATATCCAATTCTGTAGATAGGCATCTTTAATTTCTGTAGACCGGTAAAAGATACTCGGAAAACGTGTATTACCTAGGTACATATTTTTTAAAATCAAAATTTTTTGAAGGTTGCCGGATAGGTACAGGCAGAGCTAATTTACGAGTATACCTGATTATACAAAAAATACTCATGCGTAAATAAATCATTTTTGAAATATTCTATCGCTTAATGATTATATAATCATACGTTCCAATTATATGTAGCCCTGACCACTAGGGTTGCGCATGAATGAACTCTTATACCTGTATGTATAGTCTAGTAAAATTTGTAATGAAAAACATTGAATTGAATGGGTTGGAATCAGCTGTCCATTTTATCTCCCAGCTGCGTGCATGACATTGTATGAAATATGTATAAAAATAATATATTGGCGGTTAAAAACACCGCGTGAATCAATAAGCGTGTAATCAACGACTTACAAAAATAAAGGTACGTTTAAAGACATGACATAATTTATTTTTATTTTATTTTACTTTTTGTTGTGTTATCACGAATAACAATTTTTTCTTTCTTTCTTTCTTTCTTTCTTTCTTTCAAAGACGGTAGTCATAAATTATTTCCTTTAAATACCCATCGTAATAGTTTCGTTTTTTCTTTTTTGATTGTTAAACACGTACCAATTCCTCTGTAAGCATGTTTAGAATAAGTTGTACATTACTCTGTAAGTGAATTGTAAATTCTTAATGAGAAATAATAAAGTTCTTAAACCATAAACTATTTTTCCACTTTGTTGGAGGAGCAGGGACTGAGAGGTTTATAACGAGCATTCGATAAATGTGATGTTTATTGAATTTTATTCTCTACTTTGCCTATAAATTCAACATAGCAACATAATCCATTTAAGTTTTTGAACAAACATTTGTCTAAATATCTTTTAAGAAGCGTGTTAGTTTTTAGGATAAGAATAAATGATTATAACAAAACAATGACTTTCAATAAAGTTGATCATAAAACGCATTCATAGCCTTAATGAATGGTTATATGTATAAGAGGAAGACATTACATTACATTACAACAAACACAACACATTACATTACAACAAAATAAAACTGTTGCCGTTGCAACCGACTACATGACTGTGAATAGATGTTAGGTTCGGATCTCGAAGCAGTCGAGGTGAATGAGTCACATATGTATACTTGCCGCAAGTGAAGGGACAGGCAAAAACAATTAGCGATATCCACACCTATTACTTGATAGAATGGCTAAATACTAGACATGAAACCACATTATAAATTCGTATTAGAACGCCGCGGCGTTATGCAGTTACCTACTGTTGTACAGACAATACAATTCGTAGAAATAAAATTGATATAATATCATCAACCTTATCCATTTTGAGTGTTATGTATATCAGTATCTGTAATGACTCTTGAAGATTACTAGAACCTAAATGTGTGAAATTAAAGTTATTAAGAAGTTTGCCGACAATGCAAGTAAAAGCAATTAAATTATAAATATTGTACATATATTGTGCCTTCTTACTCTTTTTAACAGGTAATTCTAAAAGTTTATCTTATCTTAACAAAGTTTTAATAGTTTCCAAAGAAAAACAAATATTGCAAAAATACATGCTTTATTGAATAGAATACCTTAACATAATTTACTCGTATTTATATTATTTCTTAACTGGGGACAATATTTATTCATTTTATCAACAAACATTGTTGTGGAACTTTGCTTTGGTTTAAATTACTTACCGCATTATACCGGCAACATCACCTTCATCGTACCGTCAACATGGAAACTATTTTACCTATGCAAATAAACACATCAATTAACAAAACAAACAATACACGAACGCACGCCAAGGAACTACCTGGATGTGTTACGAGGTCGATCGTGGCACTTCTCTACAAAAATACACTCCGGGCTAAAGGTCTATGTCCAGTAGATCACGAATACCTATTTGATGCTGGATATGAGATTGTTAGGAGCGAAGCTCATGTTCCTCCGTCGTTTATTACGGAGTCACGTTCCGATGAGCCGTGGCGATCGTATCGTACGAGGAGCCTCGCTAAAATCTAACGTTGTTACTGTAATTGGATGTTTGAAAATTAAAATCACCAAGGACACGCTATACAAGTATTGTTTTTAGGTAGTATCTGTACCTGTGACTTTAACTTCATCTCAAGCGTTGGTAATCTATATATTAATACGTGAAACGAAAACTTTGGACCCCTTTTTACGAAAATTGCGCGCTCGGAGCTGTATGAAATTTGGCACACTTATAGTTTATGTGTAGGAGAAGTGCAGAACGCTTATATTTTTCAATAATAATGCTTATAAAGTACATTAAATCAATAAATAAAACATTACACACACTACCATGCATTTGAC
>DWGJ01000718.1:0-26024 GCA_018246895.1 Aspitha aspitha aspitha | reverse complement strand
ATTGAGGACATCCGAAAATAAGTACATCATTGACTTCAATAACTGTGAATTGAAGGTGCAGAGCGCGATCGTGTGACTGTGGGCTCCCTTCATTCGACGCATCCGCTTCGTAATAGAACCAGCGGCGTGTGGGTATTTTGCTACGTATACCGTATAACCCACTGAAACGATAATATTACAAATAGCGACGATTCTAGACTCAACGATCTGATTAGATACAAATTAGGCATTAGGCAATTAAATATCTTCGCTATGGTATCCGGATAGCTGGTCATCATAAATATATACAAGACATATCATACAAATGTGCTTACTGCAAACATTTTTGTTCTGGGTGGAAATCGAACCCACGACTTTCGGTTTAACAATGATGATGTAAAACCACTAGACCAAGAGCGCAAACATCATTTAGATTTCATATGAATGTCGACCTGAAGTTGAAGTTTGAAATGTTCTAAAAATAAGAAAAAAATTGAAATTAAATCAAACCCATCAATTTATTACATAACACTATTTATATAATACAAAAAGTGATCGCGATTTGAAAAAAATACCACATCCAAACCTCATCACAGATTGTTTCTGTTGGGCTCAATAGACGAGCAACCGCACAGCTTGTTCACGTGATAAATTTACATCTCGCATCGAAAACTATTCCCAGCTTTTCGATTTACAAGTGACGGGTCCGGTATTAGAATAACCGATCATCCGATCGGACTGGGTCTGGTGATAAATCCCCTCGCAAACGGCCGCCGCGGCCGCGAACGCAACTTGTCAAAAGTTTCGAATTATACAGGACTTTCTTGTTCGGATTTTGAATGAGATATCTTATTTTCCCTACATATGAGTATTTTCAGCTTGTGGGACTGTTTCAGCTGTTGCAAGCTCGATCAACTTTTATCCGGCATTCTATTTACACATCAATGTTATCGAATCTAAAAATTACATATTTGTTTATGATAGAGTCATTTATTAGTCGGTGTTAAATTTCCACTTGCTTACATTGTTAACATACGGTTAAAGGTAGCCCTCGATTAGAATCGGAAATAAAGTAATAAATTAAATACAATAACGTATAGTTGCGCTTCACTTTATTCAGCGCTTTGGCAGCCCTAATCCGAAACGAGCAGACCAGGGTTGTCACACTCCGGTCCGACGCGCATCCGTCAACAATTGACACATTTGTCACTCCTCACTACCGGGGCCGTCACTCGCGAGGGACGCACTTTTTTATTTATGAGTTACAACCCGGATGATAACCACGGACGTCGACCTTTTGAAGGATCCTTTCGGATATGAGACATTTTTCACACTCACTCTATAATGTAATATTATATGCATGCGCGTGGTTTATTGGTTAAACTGTTGATCGAATCTACTTTTTCATCCGACTTGGGATTAGAAATCTGTCACTTTGATATGTAAGTCAATATTTTTATAAACAAAACAATGTATTTTTATAATGTTATAATCTCGATAGTGTATGTAAACTATCGAGAAACCATCAAACATTGTAATCTGTTATTTTATCTATCAAAAAATGGATATTTTGTTCTGCTGTTTGATATATTCGTACAATATTTATTCATCTTTACAGTCCGTTCCCTAATGCCGTGATCGAACACAACACATACATTCTTGAAACCCAAAATACACTGGTGCTTTATATTTTCAATACTGTTGTAAACACAGCGATTAACACCTGAACACACAGAATGATGCGTTTCACGGGTATTTTCTTAAGACCACAAGAGGATTTCTGCTATCGTTATATTCCTTGGAATTTGTCCCGAAAACAATAAAACAAAAGACTGTATTTAAAGTATGTATTACAGAGTAACAATATTAATATAGTATTGATATGTATAAATTACAATTGACATTTTAATTTTCAATAATTACAATACTTTTTTATTTGAAAGAAAATCGATATCGGTTGAAATGAGTCATTTATGTGCATTTGAGATACAGCTCCATTCATAGTTCTGTTTTATCCGACTCTGTTGTTATAACCGATATAATATCATATATGTGTAATGTATAATAGATGTTACAATAAAAAATGTTTAGTTTATATCGTTTTATCTAGAAGAGGCTCGAGTTATCGTACGAATGTAGGTTAAGCGCAGCTAAAATACGATTTAATCCGAGTACAAATCACTACAACAAAATGGTTTAATGATTGAATCGATCGCTATTTAGTTCACGTTAACCAACTTATCACAAAGCGATTCAGATTCAATGTCAAGTAACCAAACGGAGGTAAAATTAGACAAGATCACGCCACACCGATAGTAGCTGTAGTTGTATCGAACTTAGGTAATACAATCATCGAACAACAATGGTTCTGACCGAGTAATTCTGGAACCAACGAACAATGGCTGGAAATAATGTCGCAAAAACCGTATTCCTAGAACCGCAGACTTTTGTGATGTCGAGTTTTTGCAAGTCTCCAGTGTCCCGACCATTTGTCTGCTACCGGATCTTGATGCTCACAAAAAGCGAACATCGAAATTTACGCCCCAGTAATTCAATATTTTATCCATCCATTCATCATCGTAATATATCTCGCGCGGAAAATTGAAATAAGGGTCGACCCACATCTGACGGAATATACGTGCGATGGAACAGAACATGCTCGACGCACTAACGCTAGGTGTGAACGGTTGAATGTTGTAATATTTGTCTGTTCGGGCGTTACGCGACCGATAAAACGCGACGCATATTCCGTCAGATGTGGGCCGACCCTAACATTCGATGGGCGACAAAGAGTGCTTAAGTGATTTTTCCTCTTGCGTGATACGTTCAATAATCATTTATCTCGTACGTAATGAATGAAATTAAATTATATAAATTGTATTGTACGTACACCGTCATAACAGTACATAATAGAGTCCAACGTAAATATGAAAAGATATATGTAAACAGACCTAAATATTATAAGTAATTAATATTACAATCATGAATCATCTTACCAATAAGACCTTATGTATCCATATTCTTTCATTCAATTCCAATGAACGATTATAATAGCTGTGTACTGACCTGTAACAAAATACATTACATTACGTTCGTTATAATACAATTTTTTCGTCACAGAGCAATAATATTCAAATTTGATTTTATTAGTCATTGAGCATTGATCGCGTGAATAATATTAATTTGTTGACGAATGAACATTTCATTTAACGTACGCACTATGGGCATTAATGATACGAGACGCGTCGAAAGAATTCGCAACAGACTATAAAGAAGGTACAGTCAGCATCAAAAACACATGGCACCCAATTTTTCACTATTTTTATTCGGAATTGTTTTCAAATTTACATAGCGAGTCATGAGCATGCACTGTGAATGTACCTCATTGAAAAGCAAAATAGTAATATATTATCAATTATCACCAAACAATAAACTTTATACTGTTTTTTGTTTCGTTTCGTGTGTATTATGATTTTTATGGTTTATCATTAGAATGTTATGTGGCATAGTGATTACAATCTGACGGATACCTTACCGGTATCCAATAAAACAATAATTAATTTCGTCGCCATAAAAACCAACATATCTAGGGACTGCAGCCAACGGATATAATATTTCAATCGTTTTTAATTCGATCTAATCAAAGATAAATATCAATCGAACGAAACCACACGTTTGGGTAACACGAGAATGACTAGCTGTAGTGTTAATGGGTCTTGACGAGTTATTAAAAATAATAATTTGAATAAATAACGATCTTTTTATGTGCCGAGTGGAAACACTTTAATGGTATTTCATATTTCATCGATCGTATATCATGTGTTAACTGTGTATTTCCCGATAACTATTAGAGATACTTTGTTTTATCTAAAAACAATAATCATTATTCGTTTAATTTTTATTGCAACACATTCAAATGTTTCCTATTTCAAATAATAATCTTTTTGTTGCCGATTATTGCTAAACTTTAAAAAACAAGTAGCAAAACATTACTTATCAATGTCAGTCCGTGAGGTGACCCAATAAAAACAATGATCCAGGAAATTTTTACATTAGTACTTCTGTGATCGGACGGGATGATTAGTCCTACTAGTTATTTTTCAAGATATTCGTAATTTCGCTTTCCGGGCTTCGATTATAGAAACTTGAAGACAAAATAATTATCGAGCTCTCTGTTGCAAAAAAAATTACTGAAAATTATTTGCCGAAGGTCACATCAATCTAATTTTATTGATACGGCACTGAAACCGATGGTTTTTTACGTATAGTCAGATGAGGTACATAGACTTCGTCTAAATATAAAATGAAGTGAGTCATTAGCGAAGCCGGTGTGGTCTCTTCAGGAGAGGTAGGTAAAGCGTGTAAGAGGCTCTTCGAAACATTCTCCAAATCTTATTCAAAGGCGTCACAAGGGTCGAAGTACTCGGGCAGGATCCCTTACAACGAAATTGTGTTACAAGGGGATATCATAAAAATGAGAACTACCAAACTGTAGGTATGTTGTTTTACAATTTGTTAATGGCAAAAAAACGTATAAAGTTATGTTTAATAATGTTTACATTGGATTTGATTGAAGTTTCAAAGGATAATAATAGGAATACGTAATAGGAAAAAAATTACTGCAGCCACTAACACCGCTCGTTCGGAAATTGATAAAAACCACCAGAAACAGTAATAAGATTAATTGTATTTACTCCGTAACACCTCAACTAGGATCTCCCATTTATAAAAATTTATAACAATAAACATACTAAATATCAGATTGTGTTCCTTAGTTTCCTGTGCATTCTTGCAGTCAGACGCGTGACAGCCTCGGCCGGCGTGAAGAGCATAACATTGACATTTGCAAGGGAACGCCTGCCAGCCTGTTCCTCCATCTTCCGTGATATCACTTAGAGCGTCGTGTTCGTGTTATTATGTCGTATTATACATAGGATTGATCCAATATATATAAGCAGATTCGTGAATATTATAGCAGCCGTTTGTAAATTTCTAGCGCTGAACGTGTAGCGCCATCTAGTAGTTACCGTGTACAATTAAATTCAAAAGAAATGGGAATCGTTTTCTGAAGCAGTGATAGCCAGTGGATTTCAATCATTCTGATGAGCTGAAATCTAATCCGGCCACCTAGTTTTTCAGTTAGGTATATGCGTTTTATATATATAAAATACCTATGACTTGCTATATAACCCTTCCTTTTATTCACAAAGTTCACAAATATTGCAAGCTGAAAAATATTAAACGTAAAAAAATCTAATCAATGTTATTTCTATTGTACAGCTGTTTAATCGTTACAATAGATACAAATAGATAACAATGCATCAATCAGAATGGAAACGGAAACAAAGCCAGGTAAAGCCGTTCCGGCCGCTGGCTGCCCGTACTCGTGTTAACTACCGATGTTTTAACGTTAAATCGTTTACTGCGAATTGGATTCGTTATATAAAAAACAGCATCGCATACAAAAAAAATTCTCGAAATTCGTAAATTGAATTCAGAACATCACGTGCACCGCTGCGTCACGGCAAACGAAAAAAAACAATTGCCTTCGATATTACACGAAATCTAACAGGAGGAACTCCCCACGGCTTTCCGACCCAACCAGGCGTTGTATATGATAGAAGTCTAGTGAATACAAAATATTTATTTTTATTAAATAGTATTTCGATTAACAAGTAAAACTCAGTCTAACATGTCCTCGGACTACCAAATACGGTTTAATACAATGTCTTGGTGTTAAAACAAACGAAATTCAGAATATCACGTCCGAGTCCGCGGGCTGCCGCGGCGTAGGAATAAAAAATGCAGTTCCATGCATCGGGGTCATGTCGACGGCTGTTGGTACTGGCTTTCACGGATTTGTTTAGCATCGCGATGGCTCGTGTAAACAACGGAGAATTGTAAATTTTGAGAGTTATTCGGGATGCGTACACTCGAGAGAACAAATAACACTTCTGTGCACAAAATATTGTACCAGCCAGCCAACGTGACGCGACGTAAAGCAACTCTTTTACGTATTTAAATCCTGGTTAAACCAGGCGTGACTTAAAAGCGACCTGAAAGCTCGACTGATTCATTTGGTTTTATTTTGGAAATTTGCCACACAAGCAGTCGTGTCATCTAACTATATCTCCTATTTAAAAACAATAACGTCCAAATACGATAAATGAATATAATTCATGTTGTTATATAGATATAACTTTCGGATTGTCAAATTGAGCATTCATTTATAATTAACAAGGGTCTTTAATTCAATGTTGCACGGATCGAAGAGGAAGTGTCGTAAAAACAAAGAGTACGAACGATAAATAGATAAGATCAAATGAAATTCTCTCGACAAAAGCTACATTTTAATTTGGTGATAAAACACTTTCTCAGTGACAAAGTAGACTTGACTGTGTATCTCATGGACGGTGCACGATCCAAGACTGGTTTATAGTTACTGCCGCGACTATAAATAATAATGGAAGTGATCTTTGAACGTTTATACTGATAGAAAACGATTCTTATTTGATGTTTTCATGTAACCACCTCCCTCATGCATACTCAAGAGGCTCGTGACCCCGACGTCATCACGATGCAATATTTGAAAACAACAATTTAAGACGCTTATAAATTCCCGGTATAATGGGCATTTTATCCTACTGATATATTTTACGAGATTCCATTATATTTGTCGTGAGGTTTCTATGCATCTTAAATTACCAACAATACCGTGAATTACTTCGAAAAATAATATTTGTATACAGTACCGTCATTTTATCGACTTGTATCATGTTTCACTAGAATTATGATCACAATAATGATGATCCTTACACTGAATGCCACTTACATTTTAAAATATTTTATACAACCTTTTCTTTAAAAGAAACGACTGTTTAGTCAATTATCATTACTTTTCATCATCTATCAAAAGCACAACACGTACTGCGTCGAACTTCCCAAGAAATCCAATATTTTACGCTCTCATTTAAAATCACTTGCAGACAACGCTTCAGTATGTTTACAACTATGAAGAAAAAGTGGCAAAAGAACCTGACCAGCCATATACAGTAAACATCAATCATCTTTTTCTGCTGAAGTTTTCAAAGATACTTTTTGTTGGAACATAGAGTGAACAATCGTTAGGAATGATACATTAAGTGCAAAAAATTGTAACTCCAAGTCATATTAACTGTTTATATGTTGAAGTCATATTTTGTCATCGTAATAGATGATTAGTTCAAAGAGACTTTATAGCTGTATAGATAATCATGGAGAAGCGTAGCTTATGAATCTCGTTTAAATTAACGAACATAAATGCAGTATAGGTACATTGAATCAAAATAATAAAATGTAACAAAATTATAACGCAAACCACGATTTTTTTTACGAGTGCATTGAATGCAATGAACCTTGTTTTATTTCCGATGTAATGGTGTGTTTAATAGAACGAACAGGAATGAGACGACTAACATAAACAATGTGTCTGGTTGTACCCCAACAAGGTACTAATGGAATTCAAAAAAAAGTTAATCAATCCCCAATTGGATTAAAAATAATGAAGAATGTATGAAAAAGTCATGAGCAAGTTCTTTAGGTATTCCATTGACAGTTTTTAAAACATTTCAGTATCGTTGATATTGTAAATGGTAGAAAGCTACTATGATACAGTTATTAAATGAATAGATGAAGTCATCTCGTTAGGCGCACTCTCTAGTTTGCATACAATAAAGAAATCCAAAATGAATTAGCTGCCAACGCAGGAAGATATAACGACGAGCTCGGTATGTGTAAAGTAAACTTTGTTGACATTGAAACAAGATGAAATTTGCTTTGTAAATAATGCGCTCGAAACGGACTCGTGAAACATAAAGTTGCTGAACGGGAATGCAATTCTATAAAAGCAGACAACGTCGATTTCCTATAAGATCGTTTCGCTAATTATAATGTTCATTTGCTGTTGCAACTTAATTCAGTAGCGTGGTTGGTAGCAACAGATAAATTTAAGGCCGTCTGAGACCAAATGAAATTGCATATCTAAT
Source organism: Aspitha aspitha aspitha (assembly GCA_018246895.1). Taxonomy (NCBI): domain Eukaryota; kingdom Metazoa; phylum Arthropoda; class Insecta; order Lepidoptera; family Hesperiidae; genus Aspitha; species Aspitha aspitha. The sequence continues at coordinate 18,021 of DWGJ01000718.1, read as the reverse complement.
GAATTTCTTCCGATACTGTCAGTCTATTAGAGAAACTATTACAATTCATTATAATTAAAAGTCTTGCGTTGGAATAAAGTGCGTAATCTTCTATGTAAAGCAATAGTGCCCAGCTATAATACAAGTGGTGTCGTGTTTTAGGAATTGCAGAATTCAAAAAAAAACATTCTCCTCTAATTCTGTATACTAAGTGACTATAAAACCTGATTATCTTATCACTATCACAGTTAAGCCACTTCTCAATAACCATAATTAATATTTTGATTGCATTCGCCTTTTTAATATCTATTAACCAATGTTCAACACATCACTACCAAAATCCCGTGCACAGCGGTTACACGGGAGAAAAGTTTTCGAATAGCGATGCGACTCATGACCGTACTCACTGAAAACTTGTTCGAAAACTATGGCCGTTCAACTAAATAGCGAACGCGAACCGAAGATATATCGAACTGCGTGAACCAACGAACTACGACTTGGTTAACAATGAAACTAGTTCACACTAGAAACTACTCAGTGTTCTAAGTGCTAATTTTTATTAACTCACCCACTCAATGTAATTAAGAAGCGTTAAGTTATGTACTGCGGTACTAATTGTTACCCGCAAGATTGAAATGGTCACAATTAAAATGCAATTATTGTATTTTCATCCAAAAATGTAACGATGTGGAGTCTTTTATGACACTGTTTGGACATTTTTTTTATCGGTGTCGAGATAATTGTTCGAAACAAAACTCAATTTTGATAACGTATATTGAGTAAATTTCAGGATCGCCTTTTCAACAAAGTAAAATATAACCACAGGTGTCATAGCTAGCTTACGTGACGATTACGACCAGAGTTCTTGCTTTTAAACGTTCTAGCTTAGGAGTAGTGCCAACGCTAACAATGTTTTGTCCACTTAATGTCAAATCAATTGGATTCCTATCAATGACATACATATCATAGGAAGTGAACGGTGGGTACGCTACTGATCTATTGTATATTGAAATAGATCTTTGTTTTATGAGGAGCGATGTTTCAAAACAACACAAACATACGTTAGTATCGACGTTTTATTGGCTGTTAATTGGTGAATGCGGGCCATGGATACGTGTCATGGCTGATGAATTGATGGCGCTCTATAAATGTTTTCAATACAACATACATAAACCCGTATTTCTCAGAATCTTATAATGTTCGTGATTGCACTATAAAATTGCAATAGTAATTTATTTTCACTGCTTTCATGCAAGGTTTAAGTGGATTTGCGACGTTCTAAAATCATGTAGGCTAATAAATTAACTATAAGGTAAAATTTTCTATTGGTCGTAAATTTTTCGCGTCCTTACTGCTGGACAGGCGTAAAACTAGAACTGGTAGAGGTCTGGAATTTCTAATCACATGAACTGTAGTAGCAACAAACTTATCGGCTCTCGGCGAATCAGCGCAAGTGACTGTTAAAACAACTACTATAGAGACTTCAAACAATGTCACTCTTCAAGTTGACAGATACCAGTATCTTACAAAACTGGGGCTCGTTTAACAACCATGAAAAACCCATCTTACTTCTAATTACATACTTAAACCAAAAAGGTTTCGTCCATATGTGGGCACTGCTTTGTATTCTGACTATGTCTTCCGCGTCCTCGACGCACATTATCGGGAGAGGCTTACCAAAATGGCGTTAGCATTCCGGACACCTCGTGGCGCTTCGAGCGGCTCTTATGGTGCGCTCTGAATTATACATATCGTTGCGTCAACTAACTAATATGTCTGTACGTCTGTGGGAACCGCGGGCGTCAAAAAAGCTTATTAGATGATGAGACTCTACATACGCTGATAGTTTTAATGATAATTATTTCGTCTCGAAGCAGTCATTAGTAAGACATATACCTAATCCTCTCCATCTTAACAGAGTCGATAATACATCGTTTCGTGGATAGTACTATCTTGACAATCAGCACCTGCATCCATTTCTGGCGCGAAATCAAAGTGTTTGCAGTGCACTTTTATTGTCTGATTTATTCTTAATGGTTTCACCACATTAGTGTCTGGCTTCAGATGGAACTTGAATAAATAAATAAATAAATAAATGTTTTTTACCTACACCTTTTAAGCTGGTTCTCGGTGCCTTAAATGGTACCTATGTCCATACGTAAAGTGATCAAATTCACACAATCAGAGCATCATACATAGTTGTCACAAAAAATTGCCGGCTTTGAAGTTAAGGTTTTTATGCACGTTCTATAGGAACATACACACATATATGTCGATGGACTTTAATGACCACTTAGCGTCGGATGGCCCGTATGTTCATTTGCTACTGTTAACGAAAAAAGTAGTCGCCTAAGGAGATCAACACCAAAGAAGTGGACACGCGATGCGGGCATTGAAGGAGCGCCGTTCTTGATGCTCTCATGATAAAGCGCTTAGGAATACCCGTAAATGGTAGCCCTTTCCACATCTTACGGCAAAAACAAGCTAATTCTATACTTTCTAAGATTTTATTGGATTTTACCTTTTTTATATACAAAATCTTAGTATGCAAATTTCAAAAACATACACACAAGCAAAAAGTCACAAAGTGTGATTTAATTTTGCGAATTACTCAGGAAGTTCAGAAACCGAATGGACCCATAAAGTTGAAGCGGAAATTGGAAACTTTATGATTAAGCGCACAAAAAAATTGGACATCCTAAGTTGTGTCATAGTAAAGAAAATGTCATTAATATTCCGAAATGCAATTTATAAACAGCAAACTTACGAAAAAAACACATTCGCACTTGTGAACGTGAAATTTGGTATACGAAGTTATGTTAACGCGTGAAAATTACGCGAACACCTCCAACGGCATATTAACAAGTGCGGTGAACTGATCGTAAATTTTTATATGAGCCACGGCGTTTATCATCATGTAGGCGGCGGGCAGGTGAGCGACGGAACACCCTTCGAGCCGTTATTTTTGGCGGGTGACATTGCGTGACACCAACACAACATTAAAGGTTAGGATACATTCGCGTGAAACATCTCATGAAACGTTTTTATGCTTTATCCGCCTGCTTGTACCTTAATGCTGAGCTTAAATCTCTTTAACAACTGGAAATACCTAAAACAACGCACATAGGTACTGAATGTGTACGTGGATTCATTGGCCATTCTCCAGCTTATGGGTAACAGGACTTGAACATAATTTGATATTTCTTGTTACATGTAAAAAAGTAACTGAGACTACGAGCACAACGAAGAAAGTGACGTTAGTTTGAAAACTTTGAAAATACGGTGCCGTTATAGCTTTTTTTAACATTCCATCAATATTAAAGTTTAGTTTAGCTTAATTATTACGAAGACAATATCAGTAATGTACGTAACCGTAAACGCGGCCGTTGTAAAATTTCTTCTTCAAGTCAGTGCAGTTGATACGAGTGTAGTGGAAATCGTTTGCTAAAGCAAGTTAAACATGCAAAATATTTCTGAGTACATATCGAAATTGTAGTGTACGCTCGCCTTTATATTCCCGCGAAATAAAGCACGCGCGATTTGAATTATTTGTTTCGCATACGTCGCGTCGGTAAAAGGCGAAAACAAACGGGAGCGCGGATTTTATTTGAAAAGTTGGCCGGCTCCGTATCGGGCTGTGTCGATTATAATCTCGTTTGCGTTGCATAACGGCGATCGCAACCCTGTGCCTTCATGAATGCGTAACTCTGTTATGACTGGCGGCAGGTGAACTCTCCTGCCTTTACGGTGAAGGTTCTTACAACTTTACAGCTACTCTTAAGGGTCGTACGCATTCATAGTTATAATTGAGATAATTCCACACGCGGCTATCTGATTTCAAATTAGGCAATTAAACACCCGTTATGGTAAGGAAACAACTGGTAAGACTACATTATATACAAAGTACACAATGCTTAAATACATATTCTAATACATCCCGATACAGAACAAACAAACATGCTCCTCAGAATTGTCTTGAGTACGAATCGAACCTTGGAGCTCTGGTTTAATAGCCAGGATCTCTAGCCACTAGCGCGAAAGGCACGTTAATATCATTCTATTAGTATTATGTACGCAACAAAAGCCATCTAACGTAACCTACCAATATCCGATAATGTCTAAATGCCTAATAGCGCACACCTGACTTTTGTTCAATGGTCCTATTTTCGGTTCAGCCATTGTTCCACTGGTGAACAGCTGTTTCTATCTATTTACGGCTACTGCTTGTATTGTCATTGCTATCTTTTATCTCAACAGCATTGTCATTTATTTAACTACTCCCCGCTTTATGTTCAGTTTAATATTAATACTAATTTATTAGTATTATAACATCGCGCCACGTCCGTAACGTGGTGGGCACTGAGTGTTGAATATCTCTATCTTCTATATTCAGCACTCTATCTTTCATTTCATTGATAAATAATAAAAAACAACAACACTTTAAAATGTCATTACGTAATAGTATCTACAGAAATAAACCTCGAATAAAAAAGGCTCTTATCAGAAACTACACAAGAATATCAAACTTGTGTATTTGACTTCGCTTACGCCCAATTACAAACGATTAATTACTACGTATCGCCCAATCATTAGAAACGTCGCGAGATGTTAATGATACGTGTCTTTAATCGCTGCCAGAACGAGCCGTATCATTATCACATTTTCCCATATAATACATGCGATCAATACGATGTGCTCTCCGATAAGTGTGAGACAATCTTTATCTCTTTATTGTTGTAGCCGTCACTTTATTGACGTGTGATTATTGACGCCAATTGTGAAAAGGCAGTTTTCCATCACTAGTTCAATAGGACAATCATTAATGCGAGGAGAGTAGAAATCGAGCTAATAATGATCGCAAGTCTTAGCATACACTAAGTAACATAACATATTTTTTATGTAATATACGATAACAGTGTGAGTGGCAAGCTGTCAGTAATTATCACAATATGAGGGCACCGATATTTGCAAACAAAATATCTTCGATTTTAACATGCATGCCCGTGACTAATAGGAATATCTAGTCAGAGATATTTCCAACGCATCGAAGTACAACAAAACTGAATTTATACTCTATTCTCAGTTTTCTCTGTCTACCGCATTAGAGACGTGGCGTGAAGGTGTATGTCGTAGAAGTTACAAGTCAATAGCATTCATCGTCCACGCTGCGCCATCAATCATTCGCAACTAGCGTGTTACAAGTTACAACGCGAAGTATTGATTACATTGTCGGTGAACGCCATTCGTTATACAGCCACACTAACACGATCCAACATTCTAATTATAATAACGCGATGTTTATACAATCGCATCCTGTACAACACAATACAACCAAAAACATGTTTTTAGGTGGTTAGAGGCCGAGGTAATAGGATATTCATACTTGCTAACAGATTAGAACTTTCACGAATATTTTTTTTACAATCAGTGTGTATAATGATTCGCGTTTCCTTAACTATTGTTTTTGAGTACTGTTTAAATCAATCGACGCACTTGCTAATAAATCAGAGAGAAATAATAAAAAATGAATACCTATTTCTTCCACAATGTGTACATATATAATGATATCATACATTAAAAGTATAGGTACGCAGTTACAACCCACTGTAAATCTCAGAAGAAACAATTCAGTTTTTTAATTGTTACTTAATATTCTATCCTCATCCTCTAATCCTTTATGCTCTAAACCAGATTTTCCACTACGCGTGTTTCTTCTAAACTGGCAACACTAACAGGAAGTGGCAAAATATTTTTAGTGATGTGTATTATAAATCGATAACACCTGTAAAACAGCAGTCATACAAACAACAAGAACCACACGATTAACTCGGAATTACTGGTAAATCTAGGGACGAGAATGCCCAAGATTAAACATGCCCAAGATTAACACAAACTTTTAAAATGGTCGCTAGAAGAAAAGCAACGGGCATTTTTTAAGATAATTTTGACATTACACACGATATTATTTTTGCTGGATCTGTTCACAGGTGTCTGCTCGGTGAAACGGTGTAAATGTTATGCGTATTTCCGTATGAATCGTGAAATGATACTGTAGTTTTGCGTGAATCGATATTGTCCATGGCCCATCCGTATAGTAGCCGTGACCGCGACAGGCCAGCCGGACTGGACGCGGTCGCGCCATTTCGGGAAGCGAGCGCGACAGTCGCCGACCCGACAACTTCGCGGAACCCGCTCCGCGCAGCATCCGACACAACGAACGGGAACACGTGCCTTTTCTTTCATTTTACAGTCCCTACGTGTAGGTACTCGATAAGCATTGTTTAACTGGCCTCGTGCTCGACTGGTTAGAGACGCTGACTGCGAAACCGGAGGTCGTGGGATCGATTCCCACCCAGGATAAACATTTGTGTGATGACAGCCGTGTGTGGAATTGTCCCCAGTTATTTATTTATTAATATTTATAATTATCAGTTTGCAGTAATCTTAAGCCATTAAGAACTTAACTATATTTGTATGTATATTCCTCTATGTTTTACCTTTTTTATTTTTCAACTTTAATACCTGCCACCATTTCTTCTCATCCATTCGGGGATACCAGCCATACAAATGGCAATATATTTTTAGCACATTAACTGTTTCACACTGATTTCATGACAACGGATTTCCGTAAAGCAACACCTGATAGTTCTAACTATCTAATTGTTTGTTCCACAATGACCCATTCGTCCACTGTTGTGCATAAACACGTTTCAATTACCTGTAACACAACGTCACTCCACGTTGAAATAGTTAACGAAACTCTCGGGTACGATTTTCAGTTATTCTATCGCTAATAGGAGAAGATGTCGCTTTCGGATATTTACTAAAAACAAGGACCACTTGTCGCAGGTATCTGCGATTCGCACACCTCACACAAAGAAAAGGGAAATTGTCCTTGAATGTTGCACCAAAAAGAAGCACGAGGCTCTTGTTAAGCGAAACGGCACACAGTGAATCTCGCATGTGAAACACAAATATGCTAATCCGACGGCAAACATCGGACGCCGGCCATTGTTTAAATGTGAACGCGTCGCGGACAATATGTTGGACGTTTATTTCACCCAACGCATTCTACTCCTCAAAGAGCTCAGCGTTCTCCCACTTACGTAGTCCTTATGAATTCCCCGACTTACATACAGTAAACTTTATACTAGACAAAAAGTAAATAAGGGTTGTTAAGTTCAAACCCACACACATATCGTCACGCCAGATCCCTAACGGGGTAAACAGAAAGCAGCGAGTGCCAAATACATATATCTGTCCTTACAGACCTGCCGTGCTTCATTAAGTTGACAGATATTAAAAATCAAATTATCACACTGACAAAGGCGGCCGACTTCTAATATTGCCCTATAATTTTTCTAAGCCCCAAATATATAATTCAAGGAAAAACTCCACCTCTTGGCGCAACCTGCTTTATTACCGGCAAACACCTGTCGCCAAGAAATTGTCAAGGGTCGTTTTGCGCGCTAAAACACTTCGCGAACAGAGGGAGCCTAAAGTAACATTAATTGAAATTGAATAAAACATTGCGTTGTTGTTTCTTATTACGAACACTACGCCTGAATTACAAACTTATTAGGAGTTAAATTAAATAAATAGGCTCAACGATAAATAAAAAACAAAAAAAACTATATTATTTGAGTAGATTTGAGAGTGGTTATTTCATACATTAAGTAATTTGGAGACAATCTTTGCAAAATATTTGGGCGTAAAAAAAGTAGCCTGAAAACCTAGTCTTTTAATAGAACCGATGTTAAATATTAAGGTCTAAACCGTAAAACGTAACAGAGAGGGAATAATTTATAAACAAAACACTAATTAAAAAACCAACAACACACAACTTTAAAATGTAGTCCGAAGGGGAAAAACGTTCTGAAATAATATATTAAATACGAGTGAGTCTCGTTTCAGCGAGGAAGGGTATAGAGCACCACCCTGCGGTGGCTCGCTCTGTTGCAGAGTCGTACTACTACGAGTATACTCGTAGCAATAAAATCAATCCAATGCTAACATTTCATATATCTGATTTCATTTAACATACCGTCCAACATTACATCTACGAAACCATACCGCAATTTGAATTGTCTAACCTTTGTGGCAGGAGATTTACATCGCTATACATATCTTAAATGTATCCCACTAATGTCTCCTGAAACATGGCAATGCTTCTGAAAAATAGCCATCAACGGTCATCGACCCAATCTAACGCCTTATACCTGGAGAGATAGTTTGCGGTTTTCTGTCGCCTCAGTGCTACGACATTCGTTATGGGTCGTTTCACAGCCCTTTGTCACATGAAATATTTTATCTGCAAAATTTAAATCAAACTATGATGTTTTTTTAAAAATTTACAAGAGAGTATGGTTAGTCGACTTGAGCATAGGGTTGTATTACATACACATCATATACAACATGTGTATAACAACCTTTACATGTAGATATGTAGGTACATGTAACAAAGAATTTCACTAATATACTTATTATAACAAAATCACAAGTAACAAAAAAAATTGTTAAATATTCGATTGATTTTTATTGGTTTGATTATAAAATTAGGGTTGTACAACAAACTAGTGTACGCAGTCATTTTAATAGTAATATGGGGTTTCCCTAAAATCGATAATCGGGTGCGGTCAGCCCTAGACGGCATGGCGCCGGCAACACCACCCGGTCAAGGGAGGACGGTTATTGCCTCGCTCGTACATACATTACACCTTTCACTCGTTTTAGTCGGATTGCGTTTGGGGTTACCAGATCGCCCGCAAAAACAGACTATTCTTCCTGATGTAAAAACACTATATGACGACAAAGATGTTAAATAGTACCTTTTATAGCACGTTATAACATACAAAATACATGCATATATAATAATAAAGGTACGCAAAATATGTTTCGAGGTAATCAAATGTGATGTTATTTTATTTCTCTCAGTAAAGTGTTAAAGCTTAGACATAATGACACTTTTTTCAAAGCAGCTATTTCTGTAATTGGTCTAATTGCAAAATAACCCTGCGAAACTATATTTTGCTCGATCAAACAATTTTGTTTCAAAAAATGCATAAGGACTGTCTCTCGTAGGCATACCTATCTGGCCAATCTAATTGTACAGCCCGTGACTTCAGCTTGACGACCCGCCCTGCGTCATAAATTCTCTGCCTACAAAAGGCCGCTCCTAATTAAGTTGGGATACTTCTGAATATTTCAAACGCGCTACCGGGACTCTCATTTCACACAATGGCCGCTTTGAACCAGGTTATCGGCTATAATTATATGGGGGAATATTTCAAAAGCACTGAAACACGACAACGCAGTAAACATGAGCTATGTGAGTTTCTCTTACGTGTTTAAGGATATAACTCCTTGTGGAAATCATAATAATGTTAGTGTCCACGACCCTTTGTGTTATAAGTCCGTAATTTACTTTTATACGTCCTAATTTAGAGGTTACAAGAAATTATGAAGTATTCATGGCTCTGCAGAATGTAAAGAAAAGATATTTGTGTTTTTCCAATAAATTGAAATAAACCCTGTAATAAGGTGTTTTAATAGAGTTCTCCGGTTTCAAAACCCCTTTTTTCAATATCTCTTAAAAGCTTTTAGAGCTACGCCTTTATTGTTACGAAAATATTCGTAATGGATAGGTATTCATTGTAGAAATTTCTGTTAACTAATGGCGTACCTACTGTTACATTCAATTACAGACCTCTATTTACGTTTAACCCGTGTTATATGAAATATGAATGGCTTATAATGTTTTTAATAATGGCAAGCATAGATAACTCAGTAACGATGGTTAAGCTTTGTCAGAGACTTAAATGTCCAATGAGAATATTTTGTAGGTGAAATAAATCATAACGGTTTGATGCCATTTAGACAAGATTAAAAAAAAAATACATATATTAAATATAAGTTTAATGTCTGCAATATCGATAATTCAATACACAATTAGTATTTATTATAGGAATACATAGTTTTGTGTTTACTGTGTTATAATACCTAATTAGAAATGTGAAAAACATCCTTTTGTAACTAAAAATTTACATTTTTGTATTTTTGACTGTCGCAAATCTGTATTATAACGAGATACAAGGACCTCATGTCAAACGGCTGTTAAAAAGTAATGCTCAGCAGCAGAGATATACATTGAGTAGATATATCTCTGGATTTATTTACAGATAAAGAACAAATTTATTAAAATGTATTATTTAAAAAACACATCTTTCTCTTTCAGGGCAACCGCAGTTTTAACGAAGAGAAGACAAAAACTGAAACACAAAGAATAAAGACAACTAATTAACATAAAAGTGCAATTTAAATTCAACTATTGAAGCACAAAACTCACCGACGAACTGCTGTTCAACCAGTTCGTTACCCGACGGTAATAAACGAACTAATAAATTTAATTAAAAATACCAACATAACAGAATACAAATACAAACAGAGCAAATTGGGCGAAACATTTAAGAGACAAGTTATTAAGAAAAACAAAGTCAATTTCATTCGATTTTAATTAAATAAAAAATACACCTTTACAATAAGGCAAGGTAACGAAGGTAACGTATGATTATATATGTACAAACTACTGAACAACTTCACTACTTAAAATATTTTATTCTTTATAACGCCATGCGGATGACTGCGTCCATCGGCGACAATCTAACAAAAAACAAATAGGACCAGAAAATAAAACAAAACGTGACAATAAACATACATTAAAAAGATTGTACATATGTAGAACTAACAACAATACACTAGGAGGCTTTTAAGAAACATTTCATTCACGTAGTGGAGTATTGACTAACATTTAGTAAAACACGATAAAAATGCAGGACATGAACAGGCAAGAAAAAAAAACTAAAAGCTATTACACAAACGTTACGAACGAGCGCTTAGAATGAAAACAAATTTGACAGAGCAGCGCGTAATAGCTGGATAAATCAGAGGCTGGCGTGAATTTAATCGTCGCCGGCGACAGACGGGCTCTCGTAGCGTTTGAGTTCCCCTACACATTACATTCTCTACACGAGACGCCGTATAGGTGAAAGATGGTAAAAGGTTTTCAACATCTGCTGCTCCCCTTTCAATATTAAAAGATCTACGGAGTGAGTGCGAGTTTATAAAAAAAACTCCGGAAGCACGCCGACAGAATGCGTATCAATGGCGGATGAATTACACGGTAGGCGCTTTCGGTGCTAAATTAATCTTTTTCCATACGTAGCTCAATTTGTTGTTCCAGTTGATTATTACAAGATAATTTTTAAACATTTCTTTTTTTAATGTTAGTTGATTATCTTCAACAAATATTTGCATTGCTATTCTTTATTAAATTTATTATTATACTTCATTAAAACAAAATTTATTATAAATTTAATAACAATTCCTGCACGCATAATAACTTAATAAATAGAATTCCCAATTTACAAAATAGGCCATTTCAATATTTAGTGCATATTTGAAAGTTTACATTTGGATATAGAATTTTCTGTACTGAAAGACAATAATGTGCATGTTTTTAATTAATAAAAGTATAAAACGTTTAAATGTACTTTATGCGTTCGATGAACGAAAGTATTTAACATAAGACCTAATATTCTTGATGTAGGTTACAATTGCTTCGGCGTCCCTAACGCCTAACACGGAATGGGTCCTGTCTTAGTATAGCGTATTACTTGCGGCTTGATTCACTCCACAATAAATTAAACGGGCGGTTGTTCTATATTAAGAAGAAGAAAAAAAACCAAACAACTCTGAAAGAACAATAAAGCTGAGTTCGCAGTGAATAAACAGATCGTAGAGGCACAGAGCTAAATATATTTCGGTCCGAATCGTAAGTAAGCCGAGCTGCTAAGTCCATTGAAAAATTCACCCTCCACGTCCAACTTCCACCAATCCAATTACTGGCGTGGAACTGGAAATTCTAAACCGATTATACAGAATTGAAAACATTAAGTACTTTACAGATTTCTGCTGACCCGACAGGCGGAACTGAACCTTGTCGCCCCCGATACTTGAGTTTGATTTTTATTATAGCAAAATGTGATTACAGAGTCAAATATGGAATTGGAATGGAAATTATTTACGCAAAACTCTTATTTTGCGCGCCCCGCAAAGGGGGCGCTGATTATAAAAGTTTGATAACTCGATGTTATAGGTGACGAATAGCGATCTTAAATTGCTTTTCATCGATAAAAGTAAAACCAACCTGTCATTATAACTATAGATTATTAGAACATCACTCAAGAAAATTGTAACTGCATTATTTCTATCTTACGCCACTTCTATCTGAAAAACTATTTGAATGCACTTTTTCAAAACAAGTTCTTCATATTAGAAAGCAACTTTAAAGACAACATAACTATAGTAATTAGTCTACAACTTATTCAGTTACATAGTAAGATCTTGTTTACAGATAATAAAAGTATAATTACACATTTATCAAAATATTCCACTTAAGTATACCCACCCGGCTTTGGGATCGATGGTAGCTGCACAATCATCAAATTTCTTCGAACTGAAATTCTGTAATTTCTGACACTCATTATATAACAAAATCTTTTGAGAGAAATAACGATCAACTGAATATAGAAACAATATTATCATTGGATTAGAAAAGCAACCTTTTCACATCCCTGTTATGTAATTCTGATGAAAGTATGAATATAGGAGCGTTGACAGAGAAAAGCCTATCAAATACTTCGGTAATTGCGTTTGAATTCTGATATCCTTGTACTATAATGATCCTTAACGGTTCAGACATAGAGTTTCGTTATTTCATTCTACACTGGAAGACGACGGCATAGAAAACATTGTAGACGGAGTCACAAAGGCTCGCAGTTGTCGACCGTGAGTCACGACTGGAAAGTGACAATTCTCAAGGATAGTCGCGTACATAAGTGTAACTCGTTATCTTTGTATTGTAACATGAACATAAAATGTGTTGAAATCGATTCCGAGATGCACTTACGTATAACTTGCTGTTATCGTTCTTACAACATATTCCACAATTACGGTAAACCGTTACGGTATTGAAATCATTGCTATACAGAAACTGATAAGACCGCCATTAATATAAATTGCACGCATAATTTATGAATTTTATTATTTTACCTCTAAGAATATGTGATGACAGTGCCTATCCTTCAGGTTTTAATTTTAATTATAGATATTTAGTACATTTTATAACTTTAGCTCGGTGTCAAAGGGCCAGCGGGACTAACAGTTTCACGTAACTAACGTCTTAAACTTTTTAACAATGAAAGAAGACCCGTGTCCAGCAGTGAACCAAAAATAGGTTTAGAATAGTCATCCTATTAAGTATTAGTAACCGTAGACCAGTTGGTGTATTACTATGAGCTCAGTTACTATTAGTACAGTATATGTATCATACATACATAATGTATGTCCTTTAGCAAGTTGGTCACACAGGCGTACTTATAGATATATTTTCAATTTGTGATCCAATGACGTAAATTTTAGACACCGCATGTACCAATGGTGCATTCAAATAAGAGACTGGCGTTTTGTATTTATTATCTAAGATCTGTGTTTTTGTTAAGTGACATCAGATCTTTTAAGTCTATATATATAACTTTGTACAATGGCTTTTGTTATTTTTTCTGTCTCGTTACAAAGGAAAAACTAATATAATAGGAGTCGAAAAATAGAATGTGCCTATGAGTAATTTAAAAGCTCCAGAGTTTTTCTACGAGACGATACCTACTTAATTTGTTTGATATAATTAATCAATTCTAATGTTTTTGTCTTAATACGTAACATTTGTGTATAGCCTATAGCTAAGAAATACGCAAACGAGGAAGGCGATGGTAGGTTTTCGTATGCAAACGTATTGCCAGTTCTAAATTTTAGCATAATAGATAGATAATTATACAAGCAGAGGTTCCTAAAATTCGGATACTGGGTTAAGCTTTTATAATGCTTGAATAAAGATAAATGCAAATTAAATGCCATTATACCGCCCCGTTCATGGCTAGTTTTACTCGTAACATTACATGGATGCGTAATACGGACGTACAGGCCAAAAGGCATATATCAATTTTTATATCACATCGTGCCATTCCCGGTTATACATAAGTTATGTAATGTTGGAGCTTGTTACGTCTATTTGGACGGTGGTTGCACGGGCGCGCCAACAAATAAAATTCATGTCGTTACGCTAACGACGCCATTCCTCTCCTAGATACAATATTGTTTACACTGCAGTTTCCTTAAGATATGTTTTTCCAGCTTTTGAGTTTTATTCGCGCACTGGCACTCGAGTCGCGAATTTTAGATAATGTCTCAACTTCGGTGTAGTCAGCAATAATTTTTTAGCGCTGATAACTTTTTATTATTCGTCTTGAAAAGTAAAATACAAACGCTTTTTGAAGCTGAAAAGTGTGATAAAGTTTTCCGAACCGAAACGTTGGGAACATTGACTTTACACAATAAGATACGATTAATAGCTAACATTAAAATTCCAGGTGTAGGTAAACATACTCTCAAAGTAACTTATTGCTGCTAAATAAAGTGTAGTGAAGATACGTAAGGATATTTAACGCAAAAACTAGCCTTGTATGACTTTATGTTATATAACCAAACATTACTAGATTAATCCCTGTATAAACAGGGTATTATTATTCAAATGTCTATGATTACAATAACCGTACCTACAATGGCAGCGTAGCGGTTGACTTTTCCATTTCCTGCAATCAAATGATATGCTGTCAATTTTGTCCAAATAGGTCTCAGATACGCGTACCTGACAATAGCCTTTAGCTTTACAATCGCAGTTTCTTCTGTCAACAACTCGAATAGTAAAAGTAGGTATTGAATACTTTTTAATCATGTGAACCGGCGAAAGATGGAGGGTTGCCATCGTAAAAATTAGTTAAAGGAAAAAGAAAAGAGAGCAAAAACAATCGTAATCCCCTTGTAAATTATTTAATTGAGTTAAAATATTTATGAAATGAATTTTACAAATCTTTACATATTTTTCATATAGTCGTTCTCAAACATTTTTAAATAACATTTTACCGTATTACTTTAACTTTAATACATCCCTTAATCAACAGTTCAAGACATATTCATAGTCTGTTAACAGTCATAACAGAGAACAACAATAATAAACAATATATTTATTCATGTGGAAATCTAATGCAATAATTCTAATGACAAGACGTACGGCCAGAATGCTTACACAGAACACAGGAGAACAATTTTCTCCGAACGTTAATTTGATCTACAGCCATAAATCGAGTAAAGGACACGGCTACTTGACAGACCGCCTGCATTACGACATCCACTCGTGGCTACCGATCGAATATTAATTCCTAAGGCCCGCTTTGCGTATACGAAGCGAACGAGCGACCGCCGGTTCGCGGTCATGATCTTGAACTCTCGAGGGCAACCATTGTCTGTCTGCAAGCTTTTGTGAACTATGGTGTAGACGACAGTCTATTACAACGTGCATGTAATCTATAGCTATACACATGTACTTAAAATCCTGCCTTTGTCTCACGACAACAGGAAAGTCTAGGAAAGAAAGATTCCCCGTTAAGTTTGCTCACAGAAAAATAAATGCTTCGCTTAGTTTGTAAAACTGCTAGTGATGAATAAACGTTACCTACTTAAAGCATGAAATGTGAAATCATTGCACATTTATTAAATTTATAACGTCGATTTTTTAATGCATAGACATAGACATTAATAGGATGCATGTGGTCGAAATCCACAAATGTATTAGTTGCCTTTTATTTTTGAATATTCTGATGTTAAGAGTATATATGTGTCATGCAACAATTATCATTCCCTGTAATTTGTTATGCTAACAACCGGTCTCGTGGAGGTAACGGTTTGAGCAATCCGTGATAAATATTGCGGGTTGACATTGTAAATAATGTATGACGTGGATAGCCCTTTCCGTGTTGTTCTTTGTAAATGTTTACATTGTTCGTTTTATGGATCAAAAAACAATAATAATGGAAACTTTCGAGTCAGTTGCAACAGCTGAGGCACTTATAGACTTAGGTTTCTCTTTATTAAAGCCTTTTATAGCTCCACTTCTGGACAAAGGTTTCTAAATTTCTGAATTCGGACATTTCTGAATTTTTTCGTAGATTCTAAATCGATTTGCTTCAAGGTCAAAGCAGATAAAAGATATGATTAAAAAAGGCCCATTAACAACATATAGCCCCTAACAGGGTTGGTTCTTGGTTTGTACGACAATCGCAATTCCAAACGCGCGCTCGTCATCACGTGGGCCGACTTTTGAAATATATGTACTTGATATATCAGCGTCTCTCTCATTAACATTGAAAACAAGATGCAGTTAAACGTAGGGTTGGAAGCAAGATTTCATCTTATCGCTTACATTTGCTCCAGGGTTGGAATAGTTTCATCGGCCTGCGATACATAATTAAGGATTTGATTATTGATTATTTGGTTAAAGCTATGTAGCCAAGCTCAAACGAGCCTTGACAAAAATTAGTTTTGAAATAATTGCAAATTCACTTACTGAATTAAAAAGAAATCTAAAAATACGTGTCAAAGGTCTAGAAACAAGAAAATACTCAGAATCGGCATCTTGAATGTCAAGTGTTGGTGTCAACCCTAACTAGAAAGTGCTTAATGTTTGAGGACACCACCCACACAGGTGAGAATAATTAATAAAGGATTCATGACCCAGAATAAACAATGCTTAATGAAGGAGTGGATAAGATGAGTGAGCCTCAGGTGCATACGTGTCAACTTCGGATATAAAAAAGTTATAAGTAGAATTTTTAGTATACGGTACGTTGACGTCTTAACTTTACCGAAATAATCGGTTGGTAGTCCCAATATGAATTTATCCAGTGATTCCAGAATTCAACGCTCACAACAGCATGTTTTGATTTCTTGAATAATCCGTTACTATATGTAATCGACTATACCATGACATTATCTTTGATCTATATTATTGCTCAATCATAAATCCTGTGACAAAACCCTTGTCAGTCAGCGGCAAGAAGGATTAAGGCTAATAAAAATGCCATCAATAAACTTAAATCTGGTCACCTATTAGGTGCTTTATCTTCGGCCTATTGTAATATTTAACAAAAAATATCCTCATCTGCAATTACGACTAGTTAAAATCAACTTTCCAGTTAGGTTATAATTTAGTGTACTGTGTATTTGTATCCTCTAACTGTCATTCTCTTTATGGTTGACACATACATTTGTGGCGACGCGATGTCCGACTGTTAATAGCGAATATTGTTTCAAATAGACCGTTTAAACCACGTATACACTGTTTGTTGAATGTTGTCCTTTAGTGCCTACATGAAGTTGTCTACATAGAGTTAACCGCACATTATTGCATCGTCATTCTCCGAAGTAACTGGTCATCTTTTAATGAAGCTCAAACTCGACAAAATCTTTTCATACCGTTGATTTCTAACAACCATTTTATTTACTACCGTTAGTAAATTTGACACAAAGATAATATTTTTTTATGATTAATATAGCAATTAATTGTTGGCGGTAAATTCTCTTATTTGCCTTTTTCTGATATTAGTTAATACCATTTATAAAATATCTCATATAGCCACTTCCTGCGAAACACTTCCGTCCATAGATACACGCCTTCAAGGATATCCACATCCGATTCTTGAAACATATTATGACAACATTAGGACTAAGGTCGATAGCGTGCGAAGTGTAGAATAAAACATTGAAAAGTAGAAGAACCTACAGTATCAATGTCGATTCTATGTATAATAATCGTATGAATACGACGGCAACCAGTTGTTGCGTTTTCAGATCAAAACCACAGTATCGAATTTAATAAAATCTGGTTTGAAGAGTTTTAGAAATGTGTCACATTCAACGATAATCCGCACACCGAGGGTAGGTACTTATGTAGTACTAAAAGCATATTAGTAGCGGTCATAGCCTAGTGGTTTGAAATTCAGCCTTCCTCTCGGGAGGTTCGATCCTGGCACGCACCTCTGATTTATTACGTGCGTTTTATAACTAACATTTAAATATCACTTGCTATAACGG
>DWGJ01000717.1:0-26025 GCA_018246895.1 Aspitha aspitha aspitha | reverse complement strand
CTCTTATATCGCTCTAGATAGGTCACCTGGTGGTTCAAATGACCCATCAATTTTTTAACATGGGCTTGTAGTCTATACATGTTATCACTTTGCATCTGTACAATTAAAACCTCTTATACATCTTATATGAATTTTGAATGCTATGCCTACGTGTTATTATTTAGTAATTTTGCAAATCGTAAATTTTGAAATCATTTTTATCGCCACACGTGAAAACTATTCAGGTGAGTGTCCATCATAATATGAAACATGGCACTTAATATTTGATATCTAAATCTCAATGTTCATACATACTGTGCCTCATAATTATCGCGTTTTAATTATAACAAATAAGCTCCTGGTAGATCTGTATCACTAAAACTTAATATATGCACAAAAACACGTATGGGGAGTGTAATTATATTATGTAAAAAGGACTTTGAATGAAAGTGGTACTTTGTTATTTAAACATACATACATTTAATATAGTTTATAAATGGTTGTGAATCATAGTAGGTATGTACATGATAATCATTTTATCTACAACGATAATGTGTACAATTTTTTTGTTTTATAGTTTTTTCATTTATTATGTGGCACGAGTAAGAACATACTGGCATTGAATACCGCGTTTTAAGGCGATTCCGGCGGAAATAAGGCACTTGAAAGTAAGGAATTAAATACATTCGATTATAAGGAAGTTTGACGAGGGTGTTGGAAGCATGTAGATTGCGAGATTTTCTTTAGATTGCGTTTATAAGCGAATAGATACTATTTTATCCTTTACTTCTAGTAATGTGTTATTGTATGTAATGTAGTTGCATGATGATTTTTAATGTAGTTGATTAAAAAAATACAGAGAAAATTTGTATTCGCATCTGTTTAGAGATAATAGTCAACATTATTATATCACCGTGTTTTTTTTATAATGTCGATAATGTAAAATGTTGTTCATTCTGGAGATAAAGAAACAATATTGGTTAAGATTACATATAAGCTATCATCGTCATTTTACGAAGTACGAATTAAATCTTATAGAACTTTATATAATATACACGTCCAAATGTATATTATTATATAATAATAAATTGATAATTTATATAAAATATCTAGGAAGGTTCATATCTGTTCTATATAACGAGCCACAGTAACAACAACAGAATGCTTCATACTTGGTTCTATTGTTCCAATAATGACGTCACACTCAGTCTTTCTAAAGACACTCATTGCGCTGTTGTGTTCCGTTGGGAATACTATGATACTTAGCCATAAGCCATTTATGTTCCATTACCACCAGTACTGACATTTCTACCTCAATACCTGAAGAAGTTTGGAGCATATTTCGTCATGCTGCACCAATTTGCATAAGATCTGGACTGAAGACTGGATCTACCTCGGTCCAGTAGCAAAGTTCGCATAGAATACAGCTATATTTAGTAGCAATTATAAAAAAAGAACATTTATTTTAATGTTCTATGGAATTTTTTATGCAAATTACAATTTGGACCAAATGTTTATTTCGTTAACACTCGAAATACGCGGCTTCAATAGCAATAACCTTATACTAATGGCATAATTATAATAATTAACAAAATAACGCGATAAAATATGATGTATTCATCTTCGTATTCAATTTTGAGCGATAAAACATTTTTATGAGCTTCATAAATTTATTATGACTATTTCGTGATATTACGCACAAACAGCTTCTGCCGTAATGCCTCGTTCTACAACCTATTACTCAATAAACCATTCAGCAACTAGGTATTATTTTTTCATCTCGTCCACTTTCCAACAATCGCTCTACATCTACATTTCGCAGTCTGTTCAAAATTATCTCAAGATACGAGTACCTGCAATCTTGAATTGAAACACGCGGTTTCGCCATCTTGCTAATTTTGCGTGTAACAACCCGTTTAATGGGTAATTATGAGATGTTTTATGCTATAGATATATTGCAGCGAATTAAAGTCGTGCCTATTTGCGTATATTATACTTGATTTTCGAGCGAATCGTTTACTCTAATTATAAAACCGCGCGGTATACAAAGCAACTTAGATTTTATGAAAAATGCATAAATATGCTGTTATATAACTTGACACGGATAATTTTACCTAACATACGCACTACTTTTTACAAAATTATTAAAATAATGTTTTTCGTAATATAAGTAAAAGCAAATTGAACACCAAATGTGTAAACACAATTTTATGTAATAAGTCTTAAATTAGACTTTATGACGCCATACTTTATACTCGTATATCACTGAGTAACACAAAAAAAAATAAGAAAAGTTATAACAAGAAAAAATAAGTAAGCAGAAGGAAAAAAGAATCAACTTACTCCAGGTTTTCTATAACAATTCCTAAGGGGGTGTAAAGTCTGTCTACCCTCAGTTGGCAACCGTAAGACCCGTTAACAGCCGTGATTGTGCGAGAAACTATAAAAAAAACAAGCAAATGTGTGACGATTTAATACCTATTACCGGCATGGGTAGATAACTTCATCACTAGTCACCTAGATCCGGCTCAGTCGCATTCATTTGCATTTCATTGGAGCTTTGGAATTTTTTATGATAACCAAGAAAAGAGGACACAATAGGACAAATCAGGTTATTTGTATTTATTTTAATGTCGACTCTTGCCCGCTAAAATATACACCTATTGATTTATTTATGACTAGCTGTGCTCGCGGCTCCGCCCGCATTAAAAATAATGTGTCACTACTACGTTTTTCCCGCGTTAATGCCTACTCCGCGGGGATCCTAGGATAAGAATGA
The DNA here is from genome assembly GCA_018246895.1 of Aspitha aspitha aspitha. Taxonomy (NCBI): domain Eukaryota; kingdom Metazoa; phylum Arthropoda; class Insecta; order Lepidoptera; family Hesperiidae; genus Aspitha; species Aspitha aspitha. The sequence continues at coordinate 23,267 of DWGJ01000717.1, read as the reverse complement.
CGAACTTCCATACAAACTTCCCATTTCACCTCTCATGTAAGTCAAATGTCAAAAATGCTAATTGTTTTTTAAATATATTTCATATGAACTGCCTAAATATAAAGTTTCATTGTTTTATCTTCGATAATGACAAACTTTCATCCCCTATTTCAACCCCTTTTTTCGCGATAAAACGCGATATCCTATATAATTTCCCAAGATCAAATATATAGCTGTACCAAATTTCATCGAAATCTGTTCCGTGGTTTAGGCGTGAAAGTCAAGCAGGCAGACAGATAGACAAAGTTATAAACGCATTTATAATATTAGAAGGGATTTTGTTTGTATTACAATAATTGCCGATATAAATGTATTCTTAATTATTTAACACCCAGAAGAATTTTTTAATATAAAAATGTTGTCCTCAAAGAGTAGGTCCTCACGGTAAGTGAATATATACATATATATGCCAATATTTAGTGGTCAGGGCGAAAGTGCGGGGCAAGGAGAAACTGTGGAAGACGTTAACGGCAGACACCGACCTACTTATCGTCTCGTTTGTTTTATTGTTTTTGGTATTATATAACGTCACATAACACTAGTGGTATCTTCACATAAATCATCTTTGTGCTCGCTTCATTTACCTACACACACTCCTAACCTCAACATGTAAATTAAATAGTAAACAATAATCGTTACACTTGTACAATAATCCTAAACAGATAGAAACCGTTCATTTCAAATAGTTTTCAAAATATTGTCGATAGTAATATGTACAACGAGCGAAAAATTCGCACTTTGCCTATTGCCATAGCGCGGCGCTAACCGAACACTACGGCACCTGGTATTCAGTACGAGTGGAGTTGTAGTACCTAGTACACAATTTCTATTACTTACTTTTTATTAATAGTACAATTCACAAATAAACAAGTAAACGAGTAAGTAGTCAGTTTAAATAAAGAAGCAGTTATGGAAATATAGTTGTATACTATCTATACTAATACTAATATTATAAAGCTGAAGAGTTTGTTTGTTAGTTTGGTTGAACACGCTAATCTCAGGAACTACGGGTTCAAATTGAATAATTATTTTTATGTTCAATAGTCCATTTATTGAGGAAGGCTATAGGCTATATAACATCACGCTATGAGTAATAATGAGTGGAGCAGCAATGATAAATGTCGCAGAAACGGGGAAAATATTTCTGTTTTGAGAGCTTTCCTTGCTTACGCTGCGTAAACGAGCAGACATACACCAAAGTAATGTACTAGAGAATTGTAGATCTACAAAAATACTACAGAAAAGTCCGCAATAGCATATATCTATCTCTTATGGTTTACTCACAATAATTACTTTTATGTCCAATATTTCAATTAAATATAGTACGTTATTTTCTTTTGTTCAGTATTAATCCTTATCAAAATAAATGCGTTAGTTCGCTTCACCGTTTAATAAAGATCAAAATTGTCTTTTACACTATATGAATCGGTAAGAAGATATTATAGGTCTAAAATAATACGCCACAAAAAAAAATATTACTTCCGCGAGCCAGCGCTTTCCACGGGAAGATACGAAGATACAGGAGGTTGTGGAGCAACATATAGGCTACTTTTTATCCTAGAATTCCCGCGGTGTCGGTATTTACGCGGGAAAATCTTTGTGACACACTGTCCATGCGAGCGAAACCGTGGACACATCTATTTTACATATAAACTAGCAGTAGATAAAGCTTTTAGTATGGAAATACATATTCTTTCGATAAGTACATTATGTATATCCTCTAGAGTGTATACCTATGGGTTTTTGCCATAATTCGCTTGACATTGGGTGCGAAAGAATGTAGGCGGTTTTGTTCAGACCGATATATTTGGATGAGTCATATATAAGATCGGTAACTATTTCGAGGCCGTCCCCCGTATCCGCCTTCACTCTCCGACACCTCATCCTCCGATTTTGATGTTTACGCAATGCCTATTGTTGATTTTGACATCGAATCGTATACCTACCTACCTAATAACACTTTTCAAATTTCATCGGTATTCATAACCTGTAGGTTATAAACACATTGTATACAACACAATCTATTTTTATTGGCAGAAACACTTTATTCTTCTACTTTAATACACGAAGAAACCAAGGAAACTAATAATTTTTGTTTGCCTGTGTATTGTTTCCTAGCACACTGCCAAATAGAAGTAGTAGAAAAGTTGTTGGTCACTTATCTTTTATAAAAGCAGTAAACAAGACATCATGTTTATCAAAGTTATGAGTTGTGCAACCAAAGTAGGCGGGAATCTCAATAATAATTTATGAGCGTCTATCGTCGTTGTCCTTGATCATTAATTAGAACTTCATGAAACTTTTGCTATAGCTCCATAGAGATTACTGCTATAATTACTTATTGTTTTTAGAAGTAAAACAACCTTCAGATTTATCTTACAAATTACGTATTGCTGTCATGAGCTTCCAATTAGTAGATCGTTATAGATACTGTTTTACATGACCTTATTATGTATATTAAAATGTAAACGGAATATAGGTAATTCAATCAGCAATTAATGAAATCAGCAAAACTCCCTTATGACCTTTCTCTGCGCTATCGGGTGCACGACCCGCAGAGTCAGAGCTGTTGTGTCTGCTGGGTGCTGACAGGTGACAGGGAAGCCTGTGCTCTGGTTCCGAGCTTCATGGACAACATTAATAATTCGTAAGTAACTCTCGTAGTACTTTGTAACCCAGCAAGAATAGCAGACATGTCGTAACAGAACACTATCTATTTCTCGACAGTGTCCCGTCGCGGAACGAGACAGCCATAAAATTTTATTGAACTGTTACCGCAGTTGCATCCGCATTCCGCAGGTATAACCGAATGTTTCACAAATATTATTAAACTACCAATAGCAATAATTACTTGGGTTTGCAGTTAAAGAAATAATGCGTGAAAAAAAATTACTAATTTACTTTTATGATATAACTTTTTATAGATAACGTAAAGATCACTTTCAATCTTCATGTTGAAATCAGTATAAATAATAAGATTAGTCTAATATAATATGAGAACTCCAAGCCGGTCGAATAGGATGGAAAGCAAAGAATTTGAAAATGCAACGGAATTTTTTTATACAAAAACAATATACTAGCGCTCTAATGTAGTGACATCTCTTATTAAATAATAGAAACTCTTCCCACAACTAAGTGGCACCTAAGCACACTCATACAAACGAGTGGCACTGTGCCGACTGCATAGGTTAGGCAAGTGCAACCAACGACAATAATCCGCCGACTGTATGCGCGGAAAATACCTCCATACTACGAGTAGATCTAGCATTCATTGCTTATGAAGTAAATTCATTGTGTATATTAGGCTCAAATTATAACACAGAAAAACATAAAACTAAAAATATATTTAAGGACATGCTACAATTAGCTAAACCTTATATGCATCCTTATTAGCGTTGTATTGTAGATGTAGTTGTAATATGCAGCTTCTATATAAACATCTTATTGCTAGCGTATAGAAAGCAAATCACCCTTTCAATGTACCTACACCATTTTCAGTTCACAGTAATTGTATTTATAGCTTCCGTCTTTTCAGTTTCGCAGTATCTACGTAGTCGACTTCGCTCTCAATTAAATTAAACAATAACCTCTAATTCAATTGTACAGAAACATAAGACTACTTAGATAAACGAAAAGAATGGCCAATGTAATGAAATCCTTTTTGTGTTCTTTGATACATTTTTTTCTTTAAAATTTTTAAAGATAAAATGTCCAAATGAAATGAGCATATTTTCATAAAGTAATTCCTGATTACGATTGAAGTGTTCGCTCCTATACATACATAGTTTCATGAGTTGTTTGCAGTTACGCGAATGGTATCTGAAGATCTTTTAAATACGCCATTTACTAAGTCTTGTAATAACTGGCACTGGAGCGACGTATGTACCTAGTTTAGCTTTGGCCTCCCCAATTATACAATGAGCATAAAATAAGTGACAACGGCTATTAAGAGATACACTTTTTTATATAACATTTATTTTATACGGAATTGAGCTATATTCTAACACTAAAGCAAAAGGCGTTAGCAAAACACTTCATAATCGTGCAAGAGATATGTTATATGTACTTATAAGTTAGGCAACAAAAAAGGTTCATTTAAGATTGCGTGTCATGATATACGTTATCCGAGCGGATCTTTAACCAACACTTGGTGCTTGAGCGAGATGAATTACCGTTGTTGAAGCGGATCCGCGATTTCACCGCGAAACACGCCACGAAAGTCACGGATAACTTTGGATCCGTCGGAACCAATTAGTCGGTAAATGGGTCTGCCACAATAGAATAATATGAAGCGTCCTAATACATCATATTTCTCGTCACGTATTAGGTTACCGTTCCTTTGTTACGTGAGCCACTTTCAGTGAGTGAATAGAACCGAAGGACTCAGATGTGCGTGGAATATGATTAATTATTTCTCGCTCATAAATATGAGTTAGGTGTGTATGAGCGCTTGATTGCGGACCGGCTTGGGCAACCTATTTCCTAACTTACTCCACCCTTAAGGATTCATGCGGGTACAGGTGAGTACCCTGAATGGGTTATCGGTTTTGCAATGATACTTATATGTATAACACTTCAATAGCATGTGAATGTGCCAGTCACTTGATGAATGTTAATAGCTATCAGTACTGATGCATTGATACATTTTTTTTTGTTTTGACAGCATTTTTAGAAGATAATGAAAGCAAGGTTTTTAATAGTTAATAACATTTTTTACACATACATGAGTTTTCATAAAATAGATAAATGTGTCATAACCTGATAGTTTTCCTTCACAGCAAGATATCATAATAGGCTAACTTTCATAACACTTTTGGGACATCAGCGGAAAAGTAATAACTTAACGATTTGCCCAGTCAGTGCAGACAGATTTACAGCTCTGCCTGTGATCTCAAAAGGATCCAAATATAACCGAATAGCCTTAAATTTACTTTAAGTTTTTGCTTATACGAGGTTTCACGCAATGGGTATTGGCTGCCGTCCAGGATAACGTGCCAAGGTTCAAAGACACTACGAGTTTTTTGCCCGGGATACAATGCTATCATTCTCCTTAAGATAAGACAATGAGCTACTTGAAAGCAAAGCTATTTATTAACACAAAAGTTTGCAGTACATTTTTTTTAATTCGTTCGCCCCCCATTTTCGCATTTCATTACACTACGTCTTCCTACATTACGACTACGTTTGGATTTGTCTTATAAATCTTTTGTCAATTTAAATTCCATTTTATTTTCTTTAACCACGATAAATTTTTATATCTTGAATACATTGAAATGATTCAGATTAATTTCCATATTTATACGCGGTAAACAATGAACTTGCAAAAGCTAGCGAACACAACTTAAATGTCTTGCAACAACGACGGTATTAGGCGTCTGCCTCGAATCTTGCGGGCAGCGGAGCGGGCGCCCGAGGCGCATACGAGTATGTCAGTATACTCTACGTACGCTCTGAAAGACGCCTTAGCCTATCCAAACTCGCATAATGACTTTTAGGGGATACTACAAATCAACATTTTTCTTCTACGGGCAAGGTTAATTTGTTTTACACTTCTTAAGCCATTTTATAATACAATTAACCAACTGTATAACAATAGCACTGTTAAACCTACAAACCTGTTTTCTTAACCAACTTATAAATTATTTCCGAGGATACTGTTGAAACAAGTGTTTTACTGAATGAAGAATTTCGGGGGTCCTTTTGTATCATTCCATTACAAACAGCGGGCAGGAAACAAAAGGTTCTACAGAAAATTTCACAAGCAGTTTGTTCGTAAGTGCTCTTGCGCTTTACAGAATCTCTTGATTCTTTTTATTTTTTATCGCGACTCAAAGGCTCTTCAGTTGAGTCAGAGGAACATTGTTCGGAATAATATTTTGTGCGGCTGATTTGAATAGTGCACTCGTACAAAATTGGCAAGGATTCCCAATAATTTTTTCAAGTTTTATTATTGTTGTAATTAATAATATTGTAACTATGTTGTCAAAGAGAACTATGTATATAATATAAATTATTATGTTTTGGCAATGAGTAGCAAATGAATGGAGGTGTTTCCTTTACAATACTCGAAAAACATTATAGCACAAAATTGCTAGTAAAAAATATTTTCAAAGTATTCAGACATTTTGTCTTGTAGGTTTTGTGCTTAAATAAGTTTGATTCATTTCGTTGTATCGATAATACTATGATAGAATTCACTACCCGAGCAATCGAAGGAAGTGCTTATTACTAAATACGCATAATTTAACCTTAACACTGCATCGACACACAGCCGTGTCACCCACAATTACCACACAATGACAGTCGAGCAAGTGCGGCGGAGTCTGTGTGGATCTGCGTGTGGGAAAGTTACACATGTGCCTCACAGATTTCTAATGCAAATATCAATCGACGAACAAATGCTTACTTTCTAACTTGTTTGTTCACTTTCACCCAAATTCTACCCCAAGCTTGCCTTTAGTGTGTCAAATAAACAATTTGCCGCCGCTATGAAATATAATCGAGAAGATAATCGCTTTAAATGCTAATTCGCTTTTTGTTAGCTTCTTTCACTCCAAGAAATGGGAAGACGAGTTTTGCATAAAAATTAAATTAATAATAAAATAGGAACTTGACCAAACCTTTTAACCATAACTGCATACCTTTATATTCATTTATCAAAATTGACAGTTTATTAATCACTACATGTTCATATTCGTACGTATCTATTTACAGGGAACTTGGGATGAAAATTTGAATTGAAAATGCTTTAGTTATAACTTGTATGTGTAACTATGTATGACTTGGAAAAATTTTAGTTCAAAACGATAATCAACTAAAATATTTTAGGTGTATGAAAAGTAGGCATTTTAAATGTGTGTAAAAATATTAGTAAACAGATGTTTTTACTTTTAGACAGTCAACGAGATTGAAACATAAAGGAATGTCAAAGTAAATTCATGTAACTATATAACTGTGTCCCGAATTAATTTGTGTGACAGTCACTTATTATTCTGACGAGTAACATGTTTCTCAAGGAAAAGTAATGGAATGTAGTAACAAAGACCAAGAGTGAATAGATATAGACTTCGTTAAGGATAATTAAGGACAAATTGCGTAATAACAAATCGTCTAACATTACTCATATCATGCCTAGACTTTTATGTTAGTATGGGTAAAAGTTGACCTTTACTCTTAAAATATGTAGATAGTTATATTTCACGGTAATTAAATCTTATAAAACGACCTTGATTATTCATTATTTACTCTTGAGTATAAGAAGTATGTAGTGCACTTATTAATAAAATTAAGTATTTAAATAATTGTATGAAAAAATAGTGCTGAATGTGTTGTCAGGTGACCGTAATAAATATGTATAACTGGGTTGAGACCAGTCATAACCTATAACAGTGAATATATTACACGCCGTGTTATCCCAAATCCCAAAAAATCCCAAATCTCCATCATATCCAGTTTAAAACATTTCTATTTGTGCAAGACGCAAAAAACACCGTACCTACAAGTGAACATTCTAGTCAAAGCTATCCCAAGCAAGCGACCGTTTTTTTACGTTAATGACCTTACACGGCTTATGTTCAGACAAAACCGAACGAAACGTGCATAACACACAATAGATAGTAGACACGGCAAATATATCCCTATGATATTTCCAATATTTGATCGTAGTGATCTTAGGATGCAAGACTAGGACATAGATAGATATAGATAGATAGATACTAGTATAAAATAGCGGGTTAATTACGTATGCCTGTTCATTTAATGGGAGATGGGAATCTATAAAAACAAAGGATAGCGGTGAAATCGTCGAATGACACTGGTTAGAAAAATTGACACTGTTATACATGTAAAGTTATATTTGGTATTTCTATTTAGTGTTTGCTCTGTGGTGCATGCCTACATCTACGATCGGAATACATCGTTGGGAGATGATTATCATGCAATCCACAACCTAGCTACAGCTCTTTCCAACAAGATATTGACGTCATAACGAGCACACAAATCTGATACAGCGTTAGAATATGGAAGTATTTACTAATCTATAGAACTTTCGATTCAGACTATGGAACTATTTACTTCCATATGTTGTTCAAATTAATATACATAATTTTTTTACGCGTTTATTTATAAAATACGTAAAGAAAGGAATCCAAGTGAAAATAGTTACTAATAGCAGACAATGCTCTACGCGAAATCATAGTATTTTCAAGTGCAAAAATTTTAAAATCAGATACACTCTCACTCAATGATATCGACACACTCCCATAAAAACGAAATACTTATTTGAAGAAGTCACAATTAAAATTTATTTTTCGAAGCACAACAGCAACGTGTTTAATTTGCCCGAATTCGTCATTATCGGAAAAAAAGACAAGGGCTCGTTGTCATATTCAAACACGATGGAATTTGGATGGAATGACATATATGTTAGTATCGGCAACCTTTATATTTCATAAAAAAAATTGTTTGATAGTAGATAGATTAAATTGAATTTCAAATGACATGATTATTGTTTCGACCATGTGGGATTTCCATTGAATGCAACCATTGTTAATCATCATATTTCACAGTTTAATTAGTATCATTCCATATTGATGTACCCAGATATTCGACACTCAATGAAATAATGTCTTTTCACGTATTGCGTGAATGTAATCCATGACTAGATAGATTATAATACAAATGAGTCAGAGCGGAGAATTACTAATTGACAGTTATTACATTTATTTGTTCTAGTTTGAAGGATATTCATTAGGAAATGAGCAAAAAACAAAATATTTTATATTTAATCGATATTGTAGTTAGGTACAACTACTCCAATCACGATAATATGGCTAAGTTACATATAAGAAATTCACTATATAAATACCAATTACTTAGACACTTCTATTTTATTGTTTATTTGGAAATGGTGTAATATTTTTCAAATATGATCAAAAAACACACGAGAATACAAATGTCAGACTACTTTGTACAAATATCTCATCTTGACTTAAGCAAAGACTGATTTAGAGTAACCAGACAAACTGATAAACACTCCATCTGAATTTCGTGATATGATAATTTTATTGATTGGAAGGAAGCCATTTTATGAAAATAAGCGTGATCATATGACTGGATCCATAAAAAGTCAGCCATTCAGATATAGCTCGTTTATAAAGCTACTGTATGATCAAAAACAAGTGCGGATGCCTTGCTACACCCTGATATCATAAAAAGATCCGAACGTTCTGCGTATTGAATATAAAATATCTTTAGGGATATATCAACCGTGAAAAGTCGTAAAATGTAAAAATATTTCTTTTAGATAACAGATATTGCAGGATGTGTACGACGGTAATTCTTTTTGATTTATAAAATCTTTCAAAACTATACGTATGATTTGAAAGTACAAGATCATAACATTTTCCTATTCTAAAAATACGTTAAAGTCTACCTCGACAATGAAACCACGATGTGCGCAGAAATTGTAATGAAATACATATATGTATTAATTGTTAATGTTTTCTTAAAGGGGTATTGCAGTCCATTGAGACGTTTATTGTCGGATTGCTACCGCGTCGCGTCAGGGCGGTTACCTAACACAACACAAGGCTTTTTTAGTAGTCCTACATCCATTTTGTTCCGGATAACCATTTTTTATGAAAAGGTATTGGCGATTAAAGTCACCCTTCGCCCCGAGCTGAGAGCGAGTTACACAAAAAATCATATATAATACGCTCTTTACTTTTTCAAGTTTCTGGGTTAAAGTCGTAACTCTTACGTAAGAGGAAAAACATTATAAAAATATGAAAATATTATCTACTATCCAATGTTCTGAAATGGGGAAAATAAGGAGCAGAAATAGGCTTTGAGAAAATAAGTAATTCTTATCAAGTCGTAAATATTGCCTACAAATAGAACCATACAAAAGTTTCAATGTCATAGGCAACTAGAATATATATAGAATACTATCCAATATATAAAATTTTCGAGAATAATATTCAAAATTTACATATTTGTTTCTCAGCGGTAGTTATGTATGATTTACGAGTATATGGATAGGCGATGCTTTAACAGCATTTTTAAAATCAGATTTATAATTTCTAATGTTTAATCCACTCACCAAACAAAGTCGTACAATGATTGCATATGGATTAATAAGACTGCAGTAGCGCAAAGGATTAAGATCATATTCGTATTTATATTTAAAATTATAATAGGATTGACAAAAGGTATTTCAAAATAACCTTAGAATGCCTACTTACCCAAATCACATCAATTGCGTCAACCGTTATAACACAATTATATGTATTAGTTTAATTAGGTATATGCGACGCAAAACGAGTGACCGTTAGTAAATAATATTCATATTGCCCGAAAACATTATAAAACTAAGTATCTATATCGTTATCCATGATGTTACATACCCTTGTCTTCGATAATGTCTCACTCGATAGAGCCAACGTTATATTTTATACGTTTTTACGTCACTCCGTCAAATATCCGACAAAATATTGAATTTCTTCTCTTTCGTTAATACATAAGTGTTCGTAAAGGTCCTTCTCAAATATGTCTTGATATTTGTCGAGAAACTGTAACAGTTCGTTATTTTATTTTGATCTTCTCTTAATATTTAGTGAAAACTTCTGAGATTTCCAATTCTTAACTACTTTTAGAAATGCTAATTATTGTCACTAATAACTTTAGTTACTAGTCGTCAAATAGAAATTCTCTGAAATTATTTTTAATTATATAATTTAATGAATTATATTTAAATTGGAGTTTGGAGAAAAAAGAAATTAAAGCCAATTAGATACAAGTATCTGAAAATTTAAATAGCATAAGCTTTGTTCTAGACAATTCCACACACGGTTATCTGAATCCAAATTAGGTAACTAGCATGTGTTACAGTGAACAGTCAGCCGATAAACATACATACATAGTTTAATATGATATTATATAAATAGACTAATGTACTCCGCATACAAATGTTTATCCTGTGGGAAGCGAATTCGCGAGCTCTGGCTTAGCAGCCAGGATCTCGAGGGAGACCAATACGCCAGTCCAACTACACCGTGTTAGATAAAATTCTACACATAAGTAATCAATACCATTGTCTACTTAGAAATATTCATAAAATGGATTTCAGATTGGTTACATGGAACAATATTTGAAATTGCAAAATTGTATTTAGTATGCAGACTTCTGAAATATTTAACACAATTTTCTTAATTTAGATTTCAACTGAACGCATTATCTTGTTTAAACAAAGTAGATATCCACCAGGAACGTTTTAATTTTCAACACATTGCATTTCATTTCGTTCGTACGCCGTTGTCTTGAGCAACACGATATAATTTACGTTTTGGTGCGGTAGTGCCATTAACAATCCAACTTTACTACATATATTTTAATAGGTTCGTTGGCAGACAGATATTATTGCGTACTCGTTGTCATGACAGAAAAGTTTATTAGCGTATTATATGAGCGGTAAAGCAGAGCATGTCAGCCACGAGACATATGTAGTTATGTGCAAATCATGATACCAATCGTTGCGAATTGTGGTCTGTATCGTAGAATATAAGCGCTGTATCATATTACTTCACACATTCGTTATAGAGCGGACCATTTATCATGTTAATGCGCCAGTAAAGTTGTGAATCAATTGAAATATCAATTTCATTGAACGAAACCATTTTCATGCGAAAATTGACAATAAAGCGCCAGAGCGAAACATTTTCCAAAACCATTGATTGAACCCTAGAACCGGAATTTCCTTCCATTGTCCGGAGATGTTCTATTAAGGCGTGTACATCGTCCCACGACAAATAGAGAAATCACAAAGAACTCTGTGCAGTCGGCTGATAGCCATCCGTTTCTCTGTTAATGACATTGAAATAAAATGACTTCGCAGTTTTTGTATCCCAATGACACTATGTTATAAAGTGCATTTTTTATTATATAGACCAAAAGTAAAAATAATAAATGTAAAAAAGAAAACATCTGTGAAGCTTATAAATAATTGTAATACTTACAGTACACTATATTTTTTAAAAAACAACCTTAGCTTTATTTTATCAAATTATAAATAGTGTTTTATTATATTATTTGAATTATTTTTATGTATTTCTCTCGTACACAACAGCACATACATATATTTTTTTGTTAAGATGCCAATAACTTAACAATATTCTATTAGGCTTTATAACAAAAAATTGTCTTCAGAGAAAATTGTGTTGGCATGACACACGATTTGACTCAATATAAAAGAATGCGACTCACATAACAGTAATTTAATAAAACGGCATGTACAATTTTTCCGGGCGACAGCTGCCAGCAAACTCTTTTGCATCATGTTCACTTAATAGGAAAATTAACTATTCCATAATATTGGATAAAAAACTGTTTTAGTTTGTAAATTGAGCACAACATAATTATACAAGCAAGATAAATACAATTGTTATCACTGGCAAAATATCTTCCTCCTTCCCCAGCAGAAATTCAAGTGATAATTATAAATAATCATTTCGATATTTATTTTAAAGGAAAACAAACATAAGCAAGTTGTCCACGCTTAGGTAACTAGGAACGATAAGTTGAGTTGGCATTACTATGTAGTTCACAAACGGGTTTAGGATCACGACCAAGTAAGGTATGTGAGCGGTGACGAGGCGTGGTGCGGCGAGGCCGTCTCGCGCAAAATCGAAAGTATAGTCCATTGCATGGAGTGGCCGCTGCGCAAATAGACGAGGTTGTCACAGTAACCGTGATCACTGTGTACCGACTTGTGCATGATCTATCACCACAAAAAGTAAGCTACTAATGTTTAAGTGACACGGTCAGTGTTAAATTCGATAATAGTATCAAACTTTTCAAGCACAAAGTTGAGCACACATTTGCTTTTTGTTACATTCCTTGTACATAACGCAAAATCCTCGTGAAGTTATTATATCCAAGACCTGATAAGGCGTAATGAAATATAAAACAAGTCTTTCTAATTTAAAAAATATAGGTATCTACCTATATCTGCAGCAGCTATTACAAGTTAAATATAGGTACTTCATAATGGAGGCTAGCAAATAGATGAACTTATGCATGTAAAGGTTAATAATTTAAAAAGTATTATTCAACAAAGTAACTGCGAGTCCTAATATAATCGAACAATGGTTGTTTCAAACCAACACCTTTTTGCGATAGTTAATCTATTGATATTGCAAGAGAATAAAGATACCTACTGTATTAACGAATTCCTTACTTTTTTTATTTTTAAATAGGTAGGTACTCAAGTGTTTACTCGGATGCAGTGTAAACACACATTAAACAAGTTAATGGTGGATTTAAGTGAGACTCTTTGCTGCGACGTTGAAGATGAACGAGATTATGTCTTAGTTACAGACTTATTACTCAGGGCTTGATCTTGTTAGCACTGAACAAAGAAATACATTTCAATCTACACTAACTTGTGCAAATAACTGTTTGCACTCGGTTCTGTTGTTTTGCAATATGTAGATGCAGACGGAAGATCGGGCAAGGACGCAGTATACTACAGAAGATTTGCCATGTTAACCAATCCTATGCGTAGTGCGCTGTTGTCCCGGACTGATGAATTCCTTCTATCCTTCTTAAGTAAAATGAATGAAATGTCCAGAATTTGAGGACAATAGCAGTTAAATTTGCCATTATATAATAAGTAGCCGGAGAAGTTTGAAAAACCTTATGTGGTTGACGAAGAACAGTTACATTACAATGCTGCTCGAGTATTCACATCATAAGAAAAGTTATTCGGGACAAAAAATATTGGCAGCCTTGTGGAAATTGAATTTGCCTCATCGATATCCGGCTATCACAACTACAGGCAGTTTTCCTACACAAGCCATACGTAATAAATGGCCTTTGATATAAATACGTGACTGGACTTGGGCATATGTAGATCCTTTCCTTATTATTACGGAGGTACTTTTGTCTACTGTAAACCATTAGCGCACTCCAGACTAATTTTACAGCAGCAAATATATATTATTTGATATCATTTAATAGACGTGAGTTATACTTCGATCAATATTTTTTCATTATTGTCGCTCCGGCTAGAATTACTTGGATCGGTCATACCAACAGGTCAGTAGAAACAAGCGTGATGGGTCACGCTCTAAAAACCTCGTCGTACGCGTAGAAGGTCTTTACTTTGAAATATTCAAGAAACTGTTAAATCACCTTAGACTCATATCGCTATTTCATTACTCATAAGTCAGGCCGTTTAGATGAGTTGATTTATGTATGTCTTATGTATAAGTAAGTACTGTCGTTATATCATGTCATAACTGCTCACATAATTATTTTTATCTTTTAACTATCGGATTTTGTCATAGGCAAAATGGAATTATGGTTACTCGAAGTAAAAGTTGCTTGATGATGTCTATCAGTACTTTTCAATTTCTATTTCTTGCCAAACCGAGAATCTGGTATTAATAATATCTACATGGTATAATCTAATTTAGCGCAAAATAATGAGTAGTGGTTTTATAATATGCAGGCGTACATACAAATTCATGGAATAAAGAAGGAAAACCTTGCTACACTTTTTGATTATAATATAGTACCAGGTGCAATTAGTATTTGACGATGACGTTTCACTGATAGACACTGTCCGGAAACGGTCATCAGATTAGAATCCGCTGTCACTTCAGCATTAATATTCTAGATCATTCTAGAACAGGACGTTCTAGTACGTACGATTATCCGGATACACAGCTGCTATGAAGGACGCAAACATTATCATGAGCACTTTAACTTTTTAATATTAGTTATTGATGTATACAGGAACGCACAAATATAAATGTTATAATAAAAGAGGGTGACCGATCGCAAGGACGCGATTACGTTGGTCTGTTGCCTTATTAGGAACAGGGAGCCATTTAAAAAAAAATTAAAAACCATTTGCATGTACAAATGGTTATAGGTAGTACGTATTGCGTAAATAGGTTATATAGAATTGAAATTTCTATGTTATTATCTTTTATTGCACATGCGATGTTATTACACGCGATCTTTTATATTGTAAGTAATTTTATTATTTCCAATAACCATTATATACAAAATATGTACTTATCGTCAGAGGTCAACTATGTATAAAAAAAAATTCTGAATATTCCAAAGTTAGATAGTAAATATGAAATATGTACATTAAAAATAAATCTTAACAGCACTCAAGTACTTGATCGCAGCATATTTATTTTCCTTTGTTCGCTCTAAACTAATAATAGAGGTAGGTATGTATCTATTGCATATTAAGTATGTATCTATTGCATATTAAGTGGTTATAAGTTCGAATGGGGAAGGTGATCAAGTGTTATTTAAAATAATTCTTCCGTGGACGTTTGCTCGATGTGTGATTCAAACCGGTCCTTAACTGACCTGTTCATTCGCAAACAATACGCTATGTGAACGGTGTGACCAATTTTTTGGCGTAAACGTAACTTCAATAACCAGTTGAGTTATTTTAAGACATTTGTTAGTGCATCTTTGTAAATTACATTTATCGTAATTTTATTATGCACATTTAATCAAGGCGGCCTCGCTACATACTAATAATAATATCTTGGGGCATACTTACACACAGCCATCCAATGCCAAACTTACATAAATATTTTATTACATTAGAGGTAGAACAAATAAATGTGCTCATTACATAAATGTGTGTCCTGGGTTGGGACTCGAAGCCACGACCTCCGGTTCAGCAATCAGCCTCTAACCACTAGGCTAAGAGGCCAGTCATCTAGATATTGTTGCATCGGGTTATGTCCTCGTTAAGTTCTCATCGCTTCCGCGCTGGTGCAGGTCCGACAGTCCTATAGTCAATTTTCGCTTGGACGACTGCTCCTTAATCGTATTCGTCTGTGTTTTATTACCAATGTCATAAAAAGTCTAAATGGGCAAAGATTATTGTATGTACAGTAATATTATTTGTAAAATGTACAAATTCGAAAATTAGGTATTTTTAATTTATATACAGCCAATTTCATTTTCAGTTATACGATGATTAATATAAAATGCACTCCATCATATAAAAGACATCAACGAGGCATTTCAACCTTCAAGTTTAATGCACGCACTAAAGAACCAGTCTTTTGTACGTATGCTTCTGTCTCAGTATTACACAGAGTTGCTATTGGATACTAGCAGTTCAGGTTGTGAATGAATTCAAATCTGCATATATAAACTTTGGTCACTATATTACATTTAACTTTTCCTTAGTCTACCTCTAACTTAAAAAAATAAACTTGAATGCTATTTAACAATGGGACCGTTTTTATTTGTGCTTAACGTACTGCTCAATATTACAAATCATATATATAAATTACATGTAAATACATATATGCTTTAGTGAAAATGCGAAATCACCAATGCCAAAAATGAACAAGTATGTAATTGCTGACAGCACTTTTTGGCATTGCTCCACTTATAAATGCGTGAACGTTTCCGAACTAAAATTCAACCTGTGCCTTCCGAAGGTAGTCGAAAAAATCCGAGGAAGGCCGAATGGAGTGAAAGTGCGGGAACACTGGAGGGGGATAGTAGAGGGGGCAAGGTTGCGAACCGGCTGCACCGACCTCAGACATGCCAAACAAACACAACATTGAGTAATAAGTAATAAGCGTTACGTTACTTAGTAATTCGGTGATGTATGGTGGCACACACTTCTCTTATTATTCAAGTTTCTCACTAGACTCGGTATTTTATTTGTAATTAGCCTCCGTTGGTATTTTGAAATTTTCAGTGAAGCAACGAGAATCCGATAAGGAAAAATGTTATGAAACCTAAAGCAAAATTTTGTAATCACTCTACAAAGTAACTTGTTAATGCTAAGTTACCAAAAACAAAGAACAAAAAGAAAATTACAAGGATAATATTTTAGATTCTCAAAAGCTTAAATTCTTCAATTCAAATTCTTAAAATTATTATCGCACACTTTGTAGAACATAAAATTCACTGAATCTTTTAGCCCTGTTGAATTAGAATTCAATTGGGTCAATTTTAGGATTCACATATGAATTAAAGCATTCAATGCATCCAAATATGCATGTTATGTGTGTCAATTACAGATTTATAAATATGAACGTAACCAATGGATTCGTTGAATATATGTAGCTCGTATTGAGTATTAAAATAGGTACCGCTGATATTGATACGGTATTCAAATAATCGGATATACATTCTGATTCAGTCGACTTTTGTAGCCTAAACACGTTGTCATTAATAGATATCGAAGCTTGTATATATATATATATATATATATATATATATGTATATATATATATATATATGTATATATGTATATATTTATATACATATATCTGTGAAGACCAAAATTACCAAAACTTTTTCATATTGAATTTTTCAATTTAATGGTGGTACCTGAATTGGTTCATACGCAAACCAATAAATAAATAAATTGCCTTAAATTTGAAACGTGTACATTGTTGCTTGTTGTTGACTGTGTTGTTGTTGTTGACCGAAGGCCACTAGATATAAAATTCGCATTTTGTAATGTATTGGTTTTCATTAAAGACTAAATCAATAAAATCAGCGGAAGCCACTAACTTATCAGAAATGTTGTCCGCCCAGGCCACTAAATATATTCAATAATTATTATCATATATGTAATATAAATAATCAACCGAAGTAAAATTCAAAAAAACGCTACTTTCGAATTAGCACAATCTATGTTACTTAAACCGATAGATCTGACTATGCTCTAATTACTCGACCTGTCCACTGGAACGGAGATAGCTGTTTCATATTTCATGACCATTAGCTCGTTTAATCATATGCTAGTTGCGAGACTTCAGTGAATGGGAATTCGTTACACTTATTGAATTTCCGCAATGAAATGGTGTAAATTATTAAATTTAGATCAGGTTAGATTGCTTTGGGGTATTTATAATTTCAACTCGTAAACTAAAAGTATTAACTGCGTGTTATTCAATTTGTGGTAATGTGCGTACATCATTTTAAATTATTATTTAAATGAAATGAAAGAACAAGACCACATAATAACATTTAACCTGCACATTATTCCAAAAATGTCACTCCTCGTTTTCCGACTCCAAAATTGTTTCAATATTAATTATTTTACCGTCAATTTAGAATATTAGATTCTTGAAACATTTTATCTTCGACTTTTTGTTTTTTTTGCAGAGAATCTTTAATAATTTTTAGAAGGTTTATCGAAAAATATCATATCCTGACATTGTTCATTGGCAAATGAAATTATAACTATATAGCTAATGAAAAACAGTAAAATTCGTGAAGGCGAAGGTTTACGGAACGATATAAAGAGGTCAATGGGCACTAAAAAATTATGTCCTTACGTCATATCACGACTGATTGAAGAATCGTGCCTGTCTACCACTTAACACACACAATGTGTCAAATCGACCTTCGCATAACTGTTATTACGAGTGCCTTGAATTCAATAATGGTCTAATCTAATTGCGTCCTTTGTGGTTGAAATCTCCGAGCATTGGTTACGACATCGGTCAATAAAAAATACTTTATTGCCATATTTTCCATTATGATTGAATTGAGCAGAAAGGATACAAGAAACTTTTTACTTGTTCGAGTAACCTCAAACATTCCATTTATTTAGTCATACATTATAGGTACATCATTCGATATTCATAAATTATTTAAAAAGTAATAAATGACTTTACATTCCGTAAGATTTAGATGAATTGAAAAAATGACTGAAAATTCCCTAAATTATATAACAAATCAAGTTAGCGCCCTTCTTGAAAGGGATAATGAGCCTCTTGAATGTATGGTGGCTATTTGGAAGAGTCTATCTAAATACGTTGATTTTTTCAGTAAAATTTTATATTCGTATTTTTTTCATCACCTTATTTTAGTCAAAGGTACCATTTTCTTTTTCAAGACAACAAATGCCTTTCTAATTTTAGGTTACTTGTACACTTACTCCTATTTACTACTATAATTATACTCTAGAATTACAATAATAATACAATAGCGAACAGAAGTACATATTGTGAATTAATACGAATCACAACAACAGAATGCCTTGGGGTAGGCTTGGTATTTCAAGGACTGTGACTAGTCCATTGATCTGCGCACAAGATCCGGCTAAAGTATGACTATATCGGAATGTATTTGACAGTACGTTAAATGTCCATACATATCATATGATTTGTTATTAAATGAAAAAAAAGCTTGTTACCCCTTTCATAGTTCAACACACTTCCGAAACCGGTGCGTATGTACATATGAAGACGGAGATAAATGTAGTAGACACGTGTTTAAGGATGGAGACATTTGGCACTCGGTGCTTTTTGCCACGCCTGGTAGAAAACTGGTATGACGATATAGTATTATTAATAATAATTACGTTTAATAGTTCTAAAACTCGGCAAGAATTCTCCTATTTATTAACACAATTTTAATGTACATACCTACATCAAATAAAAGATCGAATTGAATATTTGTAAAAAAATAGGTCTCGTTGTATAAATTATTGTATTTAAAAACATACTTAATTGTATACTTTGCGGTAATTCATGTTACTAAATTCAGCTACGTTGTTGTTTCAGAAATAACAATAATATTTGAAAGCTAAAAAATACATACTATTCCAGCAAGTTCAAACTCAATTTGCGCTTCTGCAGCCATAAAAAGTTATATCAACAAAGATTAATAGAGTGAAATTGATCCAGTTTTGATTGTGTTAAAATATTTAAAAGTTGCAATATTTAAACAAGCATTACGCAAACGACTGCCAGTTGGAAACGAGATCGACGGGTTAATACAAGTTTACATTGTTGTTATAATGACCTGGTTTAACCAATGCACGTAATTGTTACAATTTTAACGTTTACTTTACAATTATAACATCTAATGATACTTAAATTGTACTCTATTATCATACAAGTGTAATGGTCATTACACTAAGAATTTCTTACGTATTTTGGAATTCATTTAATAGACCGACAATAGCTTTTTATTCAATAATTTTTTGTGTCTATAAGTGCCTACTATACTTAATAGTTGATATTTATTTTAATTTATTGGCTCTCCATAGTAAACCAAAATAAATAAATAAATAAACCACACGCCAAACTAATCTAAAGCCTCCAAAAACTTTATAGTGTTTTGTTTATGTAGAAATCTAAAAATCCGACCATTTCAATGAGCATTTGTGTTACAATTTCAGTCAAATAAAACCGCTTCACTAAGAGCTTAAAGTATTTTAGCTAGACAGCACTGTCTAGCTCGCGAAGTTTCAACAAAGCATGGTAACGTTTATTGCCTAATTTCACTTTATGTTCAGTTGGAAAAGAAAAGAAGAAACATTTCAAAATATTTGAAACTAAGTTTTGTAAATATATAAATATTTCGCAAGCAAAACATAAAAGACAATACTTGGTAATTACCGTACTACCTTTTAAATAGACAGAAATTGAATATTAATGGGCGTGACACGAAAAGGTACTGGCTTCACACATGACAATGCGACGACCGTGAGAATATTTCATAACCCACAATGGGGGCGATTTAAATGTTTAGTAGACACGCTTGGACTTGCGGTTTTTGCATGTGGTGATGTATTGATTTTGTTGTGTAATAGTAATTATAAAATAATTACAAGTTAGAGAACTTCGAGCGCAACGGCTATCTTAGTCCGATGTCGAATCGGTGATTGTACATGATAAATATTATAATTGCAAGAGTACGCAATCTCCGAAACATCTTACTAAAACAGTTTGAACATTATCATTGGAAACACAAGCGTAGAACGCAACTTTCTTTATTATGTGAAGATATTTATTTGTGTTAATAAGAAATGGGAGGCCCATACCCAGCAGTGGGGAGATACGGGCTGATTAGTAGTAGTAGTAGTTAATAAGAAAATTATTTGCTTAGTGTTTCACTAGCAATTTATTAATTATTTAACTGCTATATACATATACATACGTGGTAGGAGTTTATATTACGTGGTAGGAGTAAGTAATATCGCAACGAGCTCGGTGATTAGAGTACCCCTGTTATCTGGCTCGGTATTAAGAAACTTTGTGATAACACATTCGCCTACATGTCTCCCCGAGCGTGCCGTGTACCGCGGCTAGCGAAATTATAAGCGCAAACCTTTGGAAGATTAACATACCGAAATAGTTTCAGAGTTTGTTAGCGAACTTTGTGAGCGTCGATGCAACCGCGGCATATGACGATAGAGTACTTAGGAATGTACCTATATGTATGTATAAAGAGGTTGTTAGTTCTAATTAGGGTTCGCGACTTATTGATCACGTACTGACGTAACGATTGTTGAATGTGTGTCTGCCTGGTAGATATCCATTTTCAGTAGGAATGCGATGAAAGAATATTCTTGTTTCATTAAAAAAACCCTTATCTATTAATTTTAACACAATCTTCTTGAATTAACTTTAGATTATAGTCTCTTGAATCATTGCATTTTACGGTACTAACACGAAAGTAAGAGAAATCGCAACTTTGATACCGACATGGTATGCCGCCTTACGCGTCGAGTTTTGTATACGTGCTCGACGCTTTGAAAACGTGTAAGACGTGCTTCACGCTGTACGATGTCTATTGTCATTTTGCTATTTATTAAAGTTGTCATACAATGCTCAAATGTTATCAATTTTTTTAGATAATCTGTATAAAATGTTGTGGTAGAATTATCATTATTACCTATTAAGATAACTAAATGCGACAACTTTATATGTGTCATTATAAGTAATAATTTTGTATGGCAATCTGTCTTTTCATTTTCCGCAATAATTGCGAAATAAATAAGGTTTGGATACATAAATCTTATAGGAACTTTTTTAGATTACCTACGTGGTAGACTTATTGGTAGAGTACCAACTTCTACCAGTATCTATTAGACTACATACCGCAAGTTTTTTTAATACCACTAAATGTCTTCTGACATGACCCGATGAAGAAACGCCCAAGCTCCGCAAACGCTATCTCTATTGAACATGCAATTTAAACCATGCATTAAATAAATTACTGTCATAATGTAAATGTACAGAACTTTCATTGAGTATATCTATATTCTTTCCTAGTAAAAATCCGCTTTATTTGAACTGTCTTCTGATACGGCAAAAACAAAATTTATGCTTTATGAAATGTACACTAAATTACCATCGTGTAATCGGGTTATTGATTAATTTTTTTATTTATTTAAATTTACATAACGCGAAACAGTATTTTGTGATTTAAGAGTTATGTGAATATTACAATTACAATATTCGTGAGTGTTTGATGACACGGTATTCTCCAAATAATTGACGTAGAACAACCAATACAAAGTTCCTACATGATTTACATAACAATGTTGTAATGTAATGGTATTACAACTCTGTAACACACGGACATTGATTTCGCTTTGCGTGAATAGGCGGTCAGCGAGTACAGGTATACGCTAGAAACGGTTCGGCGGGCCGGAACGAGCCGCTTTCACGAATCGAATGCGCCGCGCCGCCTGACGCATTGCGCGTCGCTGTTCATGCTGGTATGGTGGCAAGACGTTGCGCTGCGTTCTGTGTGCGCCAGTTACGTACTTAACTTTTTATGTAACATAAGTAGAATACGAATAAATAGGCCATGTGTATGTCCAAAGTTACGCGTAATAAATTTTTTTAAACGAAAAAGTTAGCAATAAAACATATATTTTATTCGATATAACTGTTTCTGTTTTTTTTTAATGTTACTGTTACATTAACATTATTATTATATAACTTTTACTAATTTTCAAATCAATATGTAATACCTATGACTGTTTACTTACATATATGTACTTTCCTCTCAACTAATCCTTCTTTTAGTTTCCAAATAAAATTCACGATTTCATTAATTTGTATGGAAGATCTCAAATCCAGAGCGTTCATTGACTTAAATGTGTATCCAATCTCATATAGTACCGAAGACTGATTTACTTGTAGGCAGTAATAGTTGCATGCTTTGAGAACGAAGTTGAAATATGTTCAATGTCAGTGTACTCGCGGTACCTACTTAATTTACTCAAATGTCTCCAATTATATTTAAATTGTCTTTTAATTATAATTAAATTTGAATTAAGAGCCACGACGGTGGTTACTTATACATACGTTTAAATACAACCCTTTCACAAAAATGACATCTATACCAATATATAAAGCTGAAGAGTTTGTTTGTTTGTTTGTTTGTTTGTTTGTTTGTTTGTTTGTTTGTTT
>DWGJ01000716.1:0-26042 GCA_018246895.1 Aspitha aspitha aspitha | reverse complement strand
TCATTTGACACACACATACAACGTTCATTGTTTACATTCTGGTTGTCAATGTCAAACAAAAAGTCCAAAGAAATGTCTAAGAATTATTTTTTATTATGGTCGAATTTCGACCAGTAGGCGACCACTAGTTGCAGTAAATGTAACAATCTGCAACATTCATTTACTGCAAAAAGGACAACTATTTAGATTATGACAATTCAGTGAGATGAAGAGGTAGTAGAGAAACAATCTTAACAGAAAATCGTCCTTATGTTTAATTCAATTACAATAGGTAATTGCTATTAGATGGGATGTATCCAATAAATAATGTTTTTAATTTGTTATACGGATGTTTTTTTTATTTGGCAATATTAATGTGTAATAAGGAAACGCACATAAAATTAAACTAAAAGCTCTAAGGAATTCATTATAATTAGAATAAGTCCACACCGCAAAACCCTTTTTTAAGTAATTTTATATTATCTTTTGACGTAACACAAAACTTTCCCTTATATTCCAGTATGGCGTGCCACAAACAATGACTTGCGTGTAGAATTTTAAACAAATCCGTAATGTTCATGACCAGCTTGGAAATGTAATAACATTTGTTATGCTAAAATTAAAGTTTAAGAGAAGTGTACTTGCAAACTACACCTACTCCTTAGTTCTGACAAAAATTTCATAGAAATCTGATTTGAATCACCATTAAATCTCTGTTTAACAAAGGAAAAAAGAATCGATTCATCGCACCAAAAATAACAATATTCTCGTTGCGATAAAACGGACATTAAACATTCAAGCAAACTAAAATCCACTGTATAAAATAAAACTGACAATCATATATGAATGAAGCGTTATTCATTGTGCATTATTAAGAATATTGTAACTCATTTTCATTCAGTACCTAATAATTCTGAATCTTCTCCCAATACAGAAAACTTTATATAAGTACCTCAGTACCCTCACTACCCGTATTGTACGAAGTAGCAATAAAACTAAAGTTAATTTAAGTAAACAATAAATTTTTGTCTGTAGTTAGCACGAAGTATTATACATAGAATATCGTTTCAGTAAGGTTAATTCTGAGAGGAGTCGTTTTGCTTTATATGATTTTTAAAGTGGGGAGTCCGAGATGTTAGGATAGGGGGAAATTTCCTCCGGTAATCTATTGTAATTGAAACGGAAAGAATAATGTCGAAAAAAAGAAAAAGGATTATTCCATTCTATAAAATGTTTGTTAAAGCATACATGCATACCAAGCAATTAAACTTAAATTGTCACCGCGCCACCACCAGTGTTTATTCTTTTTCAGCCAATATCGAAGTTAGTTATCCTAAATCAATCACTAATAGTTTGTAAATTATATTATTCTATTAGAGGTGCTATAAGCGGGAATAAAGAAGATGACATTATTGTGATAGCATAAAATATTAGGTATGCAATATTTGTAGCAGTTTGTTTTTCTAAAGTTTTGAATTGAAATTGAAATTGGCAGTGCTAACTAACCACGTTCAATTTGAGATTAGCTACGAACACTGCGGCAGTGATGAAAATGTTTTGTTTGTAAGGCAACAAAAGATTTTGATGCCTGCATTCCGCGATTATCACTGCGATCACCAGCTGCTGTGTAGAAATTAATATTCGCCATCCACATTGTGTGCTCTATATAAGAATATCCGAGTAATGAAAATTACGCTTCACTGATATGGTGGAAATTACCAGTATTTGGATAATGAAACGCCCTTTATTCTGGACCGATGACAAGAGTAACAAGAAAACAAAGCAACTTGACTAACTAAATGGTCATTATACTATTAAAGTATCTTCTGCAAATCTAAATTAGCTTATATACTCGTGTATATAAAATCGGCGTTCTTCTAGTAAAAAATACCTCGCTGGCACACTCACTGAGTCAACATTTCGGGTCTCCTTCAAGTTTTTCTTCGCTAATGTCAACTTTCACTTTGCTAAAGTAACATCGCGGCGAACTGAAAGAGGTCTTGGCCTTAATGTGTCTTTACAATGCATCAAAAATTTGTAAATATAAGACATTTGACAGTTTGTTTTTATATTGACTACAACTTAAGTATCACATGAAAAATGTGTAAGCCAGCGATCATAATTTGTATATACAAACATTGTACATTATAAGTAACGTAACCTTAAACCGGAATCACTTGATTCACGAAACGGCCGTTCGAGTTCCGATGAAAACGTTTCCGTTTCCGGTACAAAAAGTAATAATGAATTTATATGGAGCGTAATAAAATAGCGGGACCGTAACCCTCATGGATTGCATACCTTGTTTAATGTATACCTATATCTGCATACGACAACGTCCAGAATTGTAAGGTAGCTTATATGATCTACACCATAAATATTTATAAACAGGATAATTAAACGATTCTTTTCAGAATTAAACAGCAACAAGTACTTAGACGAATGTTAACAAAATTTTGTTAACATAATTATATACTCGTATATGTATGTAGTTTATCAGTAGTCACGCTCTGCTTAATTTGGGATCAGATGGGGTATGTGAGTTGTCTCAGGATATTATTACTATATTTCTACTAGCGCAAACTCGTCTAATATGCTTATTTCAGGTGCAGGCAGTAACTTAATTATCTACTTAATACCAATCCCTTCCTGGAGACCATTCCAGCTGAACAAACGTATAGCTTACTTGAAATGTATCGATTACTTGAGTACAAGTAAAACAGTATAGCCTACGTTGAAGGGTGTAAACGAAGAATTATTTTCTATAACGACATAATTATTTTTTTATAAAAATAAGGGAAGCAAAATCGTCAAACCAAAAAAATAACTGGGAATGTGCAATGTCCTTGAACAGAACAATGGACCTGGTTACAAACTGTCCAAATATAATATTGTAACTCGAATGTTTTTTAATTTTATGAATAACTTTTTTATCGGCTATATTCAGAACCATTTGATCTTAAGCTTCATCTTTATTGGGGAATTTGCAAAATCCGTGATAAGATTATTTTAACACTAGGTTAGAACTGCGATCAAATTACGTAGCGGGTACAATAAGAATATAAATAGGTTACTTTTCATGAACCTATTGTGTAGATAGACTTTTCATGAATGTTGTATACACAATACACATTTTAGTACATGAATATGTTCATTTATAACTGTGATGGACGTATGAGAGTACCGACTTAATGAATTGAATGAACTTACCGTCCAAAATGAAATTGAAGTTTCGCAACAATTTTATTGTAAGTGGCTCGTGGGAAGACTGAAATTTTATCGCTATTCGAAGCTATATCGGATGATAGGTACATACCTACTAAAGCGGATGCTGCTCCTTGTGCCACCCTCTCTAAGTTTTATCGTCGATCTGTTTTCTGCTCGTAAAAAGAAGTGAAATTTATCTACCTAGAAAGCCCACACCTATCTACTTGTTTATAGTGCAGTTTCTAAAACTGTCTCTATAGTCTTTATAAGTCTAGCTTACCTTATCGAGCAGATTATAATTACAGGAAATTAACCATTAACGGTATACCGTATTACAATCGTATAGATATATCTATAGCTATAGATATATCTATAATAGGTTTGATATGATTACTAATAACATGGTTATTACTTATTACTAGTAAATGTATAGAAATGAGCGAAGGTTTCTAATCAGTAACTATCATAATACGTAGTTAGGTTCAATTTTATGTGCCTGATAAAAATTGTTGAAAGAATTGTATGGTTTTTTTAGTGATTTGTTGCAATAAATAATGTGACTGTGGTGATTGAAAAGACGTTTGTAGTTATGTGTTTTACATTGTAGTTGTATGTTTTTCAATATTTTGATACATATATAAACATTGTCTTAAAGCTACCTATCACTCTTCTACTAAATCGCGTTGAATAAATATTAACTGCTAAGATGCGTATTTGTTCCTTAAGACTACGTTGAGACGCAATAGTCCTAGTAGTTGTATGTCCCCTAGCGCACTCTAACAGCAAATAAATCGGCTAACGCGCAAAGAGGATACACACTCCTATGCGCCTAAGGTATTAAATTGTCTTGAAAAGTTAATAAAACAATTTTATTGTCGTTATTTATTTAAGGTGATTCTGCAGATAGCATTTTTAATCCAGTAAAATGTACTAACTAACAGTACTAACTAACACAACCCTGGGAATAATGACATAATAAAATATAGATAGAGTTCATTTTCTGTTGCATTTGTTTCACACAAAACCGAGCCGTTTTAATCTAGTTGCAAATTTGAACATTAAAATGTAGAGTATGATGCTTGTCCTTATGTTCATAAAAGTTTAAAAAAAAAATGATAACAGACATGTTGTGGAAACAGACATTTTGATGAAAAAGATGTATTTACGATGAATTCGTGAATTCAATGACTTCACCTAACCAAGAAAACCCATAAAATAATAATATAATACATACTTTTGTATGTGCGTAATAGTATTAAAACTATTTTACTAACAAAACTTTTTTTGGATACATGCCTTAAGAAATGTATTAACAAATACCTATAGACAGTCATGAAATCAATTGGCGTCGTAGATTTTCGGAATTTTTATATAAACAACAATCCTCTAGAAGACTTTTGACCCTTAAGGGGTGGAAACTAAATAACGTCAATGTCCGGTGAATCCGTATTTTTCGCGTTGATTTCCCGACGCCCCATCTGATTGCCTGAGTATCTTGAATCGGAGTGTAAGCTTGTAACATGCCACGACAGTATGACATAATAGTAGTGGTACTTTGATTGTACTTTCCATATCGATTCAAGTTTACGTTTCATTGTATACTTTACAACTTCACTTATTTTACTATAAATAAAACGATTTGTAATCATTTCTATGCAATTCATTAAAATATTAGACATTTATGTGCTGTTATTTAAAAATAAATATTAATAGTTTCTTCGCATAAAGTAGTATTTACACAGTAGCTTATGAAAGAGAAACCTGCAACGATATTTATTAACACTTTTCCAAGACTTATCACTGCACAGAATATCAAATTCGTTCGAAAGAACTGTTCCTTACATAAGGCGGGAAACTAAATCATGTCTACGTCCGGTAGAGACTCAAAGTTTCTGCGCTGATTTCTCGATAAAGGCGGGTCAAGTTTATGACCCAAGGGCTTATCTCGATCGTCGGAGTTACCCTCAATAATATAGTTTATAACATACTGTACATGAACGTAATAAATCTTGGAGTATTTAATTGAGAAAGAATCATGTGATACCTTTCTAGATTCCCGCTGACCAGCGCTATATTAAGCAGTTACATGTCAATTTAAGCGAACAATTTTAAAATCTATCATTATCAAATCGTCCTACTTAACATTCCATTAGCATTACAATATCAATCAGCAATTAGTGTTGATGGGGTGACGTGGTGGCCTTGGTGCAGTATCTAACTGAACATGCAATGCGTTATAAATCACCTAGTGTACCCACTTATATGTAATTATCTGAAAATAATTTTATTGTGAGCAGTATATGAGTGCCACCACAAAATATTCTGCTAAGAATCTGAGTAACTGCGACCATAGAGGGATTAATACAAGCGGCATACTTGAAGGTTTCTATGCCTTAATCAATGGGTATGTAGGTACTACAATATTGTTAAGTCGAAAATTGGTGGCCTCTCTTATCCATCAAATCAGGATGATAATATTATGCCATTATCAGATTAATTTTGTAATTGAAGTCGTTAATAATAGTACTATAACATGTAAATGTATGCCCTGTGACCGCCATTACACTAGGATTATTACATGCTTTTCTGTTCAAAAGTAACAAGTCTGTTATTTTAAATATATGTATAAGCATAAACATATTAGCTGTGTTGTTCGGTTAGTTAATCCGAACACTGATATTGTATACATCCATTTTATAAATTAACAAACATTGCTTGCTCTTTAAAACTTGTGCTTTGTTTTCATTTGAACAAAGGGGAAGAAATTGCACAAAAGAAAACTTACCTATGACGTCCAAAGCTACTAGGAAGTTTTTCGTTGGCGACATTAGAAAGTCTACTCTGCATCGGTATAGCGCGCGGTCCTTTGGCACTATGTGGTGCATATAGAGAGCTGGATTTGGAGAATTCACCCATTGCACTCGATGGCCGATGTTCTCGTCCTTCCAGTGAGCTGATGGGCCAAGAATGCGCGTATCGTAGCTGAGAACAAGAGCATATAAAATAAAACATTGTTGTTAAGGTCTCGTAGTTCTGTGACAGTTCTGAAGCAGACCTTGTTTAACAAAGGTATCTATGAGCTGCAGGGATGAATATAGATGATGAAAATATTAAGCATTAAACATAAAATGTTAGCTGAAATGTATAAATTAATTACTTTCCAAGCGAAAATTATCGGGTAAGTATGTGGATAGATTATATGATACGATACCAATAAATCCGAATTAATGTCAGATAGGTAGGTACGCCAAGTCACGTTGTTGTTACGTACTCGTAAGTACAAACATTGATTAGAAACAAGTAACGTCTTTAAAACTTTCCTAATAATGGTAAAACGCAGACGGTAGAACTATACGGGTATACCTAACTGTCACGTAAGCTGATAATAACCTTTAAATATTTTTTCTACGAAACAATTGCACTATTTGTATATAATAAAGGTGAGTAATATAAGTATGTATGTAAGAAAAAGTATTTGGTTTCGTAGAGACAATTACGAAAATTGCAAAGGCTACCTAACTCTGACTAATTGGAGCACAAATTGGATGCTTGTTAAAATTCCCAGGTTAGTTAACGAAAGCATTTTTTGTTTCGCTTTCCTAAGAGAGCGTGGGTCGTACAAGAGTTATACGTAAAAGTATTAACACAAATAAAATGTACGTATGATTAAATAAGCTGGGAATTAAAATCCTACTCCGAAATAATATTATTGTGTCCTGTATTACAAAAAATATAATGAACATTTTGTTCTATTATATCTATCGATAATAATGAAAGACGAAGTTGTTTGAATTGTAGTAGTATTAAAAACACAGTATGTATTAAAAGTACTTAAACTATTCTACCAAAATTACATCGATGTCAAGGATTCATAAAATTATTTTATTAACGACATCACAGTCAAGTAGCTACATAGAGGTGGGATAGTCGCGATGTAATTCTAACTTTTCATATTTAAGGATTTGGTATACATATGTCTCAATTAAGTTTGGTGGTGAGTATAACGAAACAGTTGTCCTAAAGTAAGATAAAAAATATAAAGATGTTCTTAAAACTCATTTATGTAGGATCAAACACATACATAGGTTGTTGTAAAATATATTGCACAGTAGACTTTTTAAACGGCAACACCAACATGGCTGTAGAAGATGACAACAACACATGTATACGTAAGTACTTAATATTATCAACGGCCTCGAAAACGAGCAGTCAGGTGGCAGTCAAACATCGGCAATCAACCTTTAAGAGGGCTATAAGAATGGAACTGTTAGTGTGAATTCAATTAGTAATTAATCGCTGTTAATAAGAATTAGTTGATGATTATTCCTTAATAATAGAAATAACTATTTTCGCTAAAATATTAAAAGAAACTATTTGACCTTTTTCCTTAATTTGCATTATTTATTAAAAAAAATAAAGAACATAAAAATTTGCGAAGGGCACAAAGGAAGACAGAAAGATGAGAGGAGAAGAATAGAAGAAAAAGACAGATCAAGCAAACAATTTTTCTTCGATAACATTCTTTACCCCTTCTTTCCACTGGGATTCACAAAGCTCTCCAAAGCTCGTTTGAGTTTGACAGAGCATAAATAATAAAAGTCGACTTTATTCTTTACTTTGTTCACGCCGCTGGCTGCAATTTCGTATAAGGAAACGAATTATTGAGTAAGGCGGTAACGTCTAAAATCAGGGTGATCGGCAAGACCAAGCCGTTCTAGCAACGATCTCCGTACACTCTCAACCGCAACATAAATAGTTATTAATCTCAACAATTCATTCACCTTCCTATTCTAACGTGTACTTTGTGACATACCTACAGATAATTTTTAAGCTATGTCGGTAACTTATCTTATTTGACTATTTTTATGACGTTTCTCAAATACACAACTTTCATATTTATCACAATCGAGTTTATTAGTCGTTTAACGCCTGTACATGAGAGATTTCTCATGTGGATTTTATTCAAGCATTAAAGAAAATAATATTACAAATGATTATTTATTTAAATAGTAAAGTGCTACAAAAAGCATATTACCAATAACTTAGCTAAGTTACTACGGTTACTGAACTAGGTGTTACCCTATGTTTCTTATTCATAAAACCTACACCTCTACTATATTAAACAGTTTTAATAGTTAGCGTTCACATACTCGGATATTTACACTCTTAAAATAGCAAGTTTTGTTAATCAATTAACACATTGTGTGAAGTGTGTAATGTGTGACAATGTGTATGTTGTGTATGAGGGACACCATTCAATTATTATTTGAGATTTAAACGTAGATCAGAATGCGGCATTGTTAAATTTGCTTACTAACTTCGCTTTGGGCTCTGGCTTTATCAAGGATGAGTTCCGCTCCAAACAATGGCGATGAATTGATCTATCTGAGATACCATGGTACACCTAAGGATTTAACTGTAAAGCTTTGCGTTATCGTTATGGAACCTACTACACAATACAAACCAGAATGAAAAATGCAAGCACCTTTTGTCCATTATATACAGGAAAAAACTTTTTAAATATTAATAACCTTCATAACGCCATTGGTTATTTAATGCGAGCAAATGTTGATAAAATAAGACATAATGCGAGTAGCTGAAATGTTGTCGCGGCAACATTAGTACATACGATATTTAAATAAATAAAATAAAAGTAAATTAAAATAATGAAACACAGAATATTGTAATGCAGTACATTGTGTACAGTTATAGTTTTTTAAACCAAAAATGAATTAATAATTTTATATTAATACAATTAAAAAAAAATGAATGTATGATGTAAGACACAAATAGTTACAAAATTGTTATTTATATGTATTTAATTTAATGTTTGTTTGTTAGTCCTATTTATTTATAGATTTATAATTAAAACTGATACTTAAAAGACCATCTTTTCAATAATTTCAATAATATAACAATTATTTATTTATTTACTTACAACTAAAATTTACAAATATCGTACATTTTTATAATTATTGAGGGGCGTCTCTGGGTCACATGGTTTTTAATAAATGACAAATTTTAGTGTGAAGTACTTCGCTTGCAAAATATCTATACCTTATAGTTTGCACATAATTATTCTCGCATTTTAATCGGTTTTCCTGCGGTACAGTGCGAGTTTTATACAACGCATCTATTTATTATATTATTATTATATGACTGTTAAACCGGAGGTTGTGAGTTCGTTTCTCATCTTGGACAATCATTTGTGTGATGAGCACGCTTGCTTGTTCTGTGTCTGGGCATAGTAAAAATATCAACACAAGTATTATCCTTATCTCTTATATATATAAAAATCCCGTGTCACGATGTTCGTTTGCGAAAACCTCCGAAATCATTGGAACGATTTCAATAACATTTTGTACATATCTATTATTTGATCCAACTTAAAAGATAGTTTTTAACGTAATAAACGTAATAAAGTTAAAATAATTTTTAACTTTAATGATAGCAAAGAGGGTAGAAAAACATCAATATACTCATGTTTTTGGTCGTGATTATACCACAACTGCAAGCTGCGTTTGGTCATCACTAATGATGACGAAACGGCTCAAGGGTACCTTACTAAATAACACAATCTCATTTATATTGTTTTTCTAAGTAATAATAATACAACAGAAAAGTGCTTAATAGGCCCAAAAATTAGGCTTATTCGAGAAATTTACCAGCATGGAACCTGCGAGATAACCAACGGATCAAACTTGTACGTCACTCCTTACAATCCTAGCCCGGTGTCGTGTGACGGCCACGAAAGTTAGTCGACCGCAATTAAATTCATTATACTGGTACATTGTTACTTTGAAAGCGCTTTTGTTCTCAACATATTCACGAGATTTATTTGAAGAAGAAAGTTTTAACGCAAATTTTTGTTCATAAATGGACATATCATTAAATTTTTGATATTGAATATATTATAGCATTTTTTTATTTAGCGGATTTCCAAAAGATCTGGATTTTTATCGTGTTGATCGGATTTATATGTAATGTGAAACTTGATGTTCCAATTTTTAAATATATTAGACAGAATATTTATTCCAAAATGATATTTATGAATAAACTGATTTACACATTTTTAACTAATAAAAGTTTAACAAAAACATGTTCAGAACATCGTATCTCGTCTCAGACACAATTAAAATATAGGATTGAAACCTAATGAGGCCGTAATTTCTCTAATTCAAGGGAACTTCGAACTAAGAATTATTCAGTATATTTACAGGGCGATTAAAATTAGGAAAATCAATTTACTAAATTGATACTGAGGGTAGTTGCTGTGACTGCTTAGCGACAAAGTCCTCTAAATAAATAAATAAATAAATAAAAATAAAAATTTCATGTAGTCATCTATTAAAACTACTACTACACTACTATTTAATTATGTTATCCGACTGATGATGTTATAAATCCTTAATAAGTCTCTAAAATTCGGTAATTTACCGAACTTGAACAAAGGACCATTGACTGCCAATATTAAATTTAATAACATCGTGACACAATTCGTATTTCTCAACGAGACTTCAGCGTACTTACACAAGCAAGACGACGGCCACAACTCCTTCAAAGTTAGTATCTTGACTAGAATATATTTTATTCAATTACAACAAATTCAATTTCTCGGAGCAGATAATATAAAGGAAATTGAGGTGTAACTGCCGCCACTCCAAAACAAGGGTATTCAAAATAGCAAATTTTACTTGCAAATGGAACATTCGCATTTAATTACGCTATCCTTCCTTAATAAACACTGGAATGGTCTCTGTTCGGCGCATAATATCTGCCCAACTTCGGAGATACATGACACTGGTATCTATGAATACTTTAAAGTTTATGAATAGTACCTATCCTTTTTCTTCATCGAATCAGTTCGTTAGTAGTAGTATCTAAAACATTAGGTAGGTATACCTACATATGTATATACCTTAAAACACAATTGAGGAGAAATGAATAAATTCTTTATCACTTGTAGGAAGAAAATAAGGGATTGTAACGACGGATATCGATTTGTGTATGATATGAGAGCTACAGATGAGATCACTTTTTTTAGTCATACCAATGAGGTGTTCTTGTATTGTATAAATGAAGGCAATTGCTTTTATTTATCTTTATACCACGTATCTTTTTCGTATATAAGTCGAGCACCCCACGCTTTTTTCATACTACCTAATATTAATAAATTTCGTTCATTATTTTTTATTCAACCTACATATACATATAAATGATTATTTGTCACCGTTTAGTTCCGTGTGCTACACAAACGTGTTTTTTAATTTTTTTTAACTATATTTATTTCCATTTTTAATTTACTGTCCCATGTTAAACAAGTTTACGTTGATCATGTGCGAATTTGCAAACTTCACATACATCGGAGAACATTAATGAAAAACTTTAAGTGTGCAGGTTTTATTCGGGATGTTAGTTTTCATTCACGGTTGCAGCGAATGATTTTTAAAGCTCACGTAACTTGGTAAACTCAAATGTGCGAGCAACATTTGGAGTGCAGATCGACGAAGTGAAAGATTGAAATGCATATACATTTTGGTCACCACTCCTCGGTAAGAAACCTCTTTTTTCTCTACCTTACCTTACCCTAGTATCTACCGACGTAATTTAACTATACTCGTGTAATACTTCCTAGACATGGCTAATAATAGCGAGTCCTGATCTACTATATTAGATAGTAATGAAGTTATTATATATATTATATATGTTTACGTCTTGTAAGTTTAATAAACTTGACACGATAAGATCATTCCAAACTCGTCAGGATCAGACAATTGATACGTATCTGGTTTGAGGTTTGCAAGGCGAAGACGGGATACCGAAAGGTCAGAATCATATTTGCATAAAACCCGCACAGTGAAAACATGACGGAACCCGTACTATTTAATATTAATATATGCCAGTCTGTAAAAGTCATACCTTTCCAAACATTTTCATCGAGGTTTGAGCTTACAATTTCATACACAGACGGTTGAAACGAGGATGAGAAGTGGGATAAATTTTAGGAAATGTTTTAACGACTGTTTTACAAACAAAATGTCCCGAGAGTTAAAAGTTCACATTTTTGTCGCATCGCTGTATAATATTCAGTAGCAACACAGAATAGAAGTACTGACAGCTGTCAAAGGTAAAATTGTTGGTTGCCTGACTATTATGGCATACAATTAAATATTAAACGTTATCAATATCGATTGCAGTGACTTTTGTGTATCAAAACTGTGTACCAAATGTCTTTTGATATCAGTTGATAAGGCACAGCGATATCTTTTGTATAGTATGTTGTCATATAACTAGGTACGATCTAGAGAGTACGGTATTTTGAATGCGTTACTTTTGATGCAATATTATGATAACGTTTTGGTGGTTCTCCTAACATTCTACAGCATTGGCTAATTGCACAAAACTAATTGGCTAATTTTTCAATCTTTCATCGGGGTTATTAACATAATTTTCGTGAACATATTTATGTAACGGCGCCTGTCGAAATACGAGTAACTCTAAAAAAAACCTTAGATCTCGTTGGAAATATTTTTTCAGCTGTTTAAAGTATGCTTAGCGGTATCGCCGTTTCACAGACGATTAATTTGCAAACGAAGATAATGACGAACATGTCACGACAGAATATCGGCCCGATACACGTCACATGATAATATTTTTTCAAGCCAAAACAAATTGTTATCTATTTTCGAATATTGGTTAGATGTGCATAAGCATTTACACATTAATGTTTTAAGAAGATTCTAATTAAGTACAATGATACTAATAGATCATGTTAGACGGCCGATTTGAACAAAAAATGGTACTATGAATATACATATTATAATGACTTCAATAACAAATGTATGGCAATCATTTTTGTTTACAAAAGTCAACGCTCTGATTTAAAAGGGTACATAGTTAAAGTAATTTGTTTCCTTAAACAAAAAAAACCATAAAAAACATGAAATCTATAAATAACGTATAACAATTTAAAGTATTATTTAGGAACACCTTACGAACTTGATTCGAAGTTGGCATAGTTTCCACAGAAAAAAAAGTTTTCAGTGCATATAGCATTTCCACAGGTTTTATATAGGTACATATGTATTTTGGTTTTCGTTTTTTGTCGCAGGAACGATCAACATCGAACGAAACAACTATTTCATAGCATTTTGCACAACTGTGGTCTCAAAATTTCATCGTTTATCCTTCATTCTTTATGTAAAGAAAATTTCTCAATATTCCATTGCAGTTTCCACTTCCATAGTTTCCAGGACGCTCATCAATGATTGATGATGATTTATTAATTGAGTTTCTAAATTTGTACGCGATGCTTGCTTGGACCATATATGACTATTATGTTGCAGATTCCAGATTGTACTTGCTGCACTGACCACAAACGTCTATAGAGCCGAATTCATCCGAATAATTTTCTAACACGTCGTGCAATATAGACCTAACTCTCCCTTTTTTTTAATGAAAATATACTGAATAATTTTGTCACCAAACGTACCCCATGGACGACCCGTGCGTGCATCTTAAATACGCGATTACGCTACTATCATTCTCCATAATACTTCAGCTCCAGTTATACAAAACCGCTATAATATCGAATTGAAAATAAAAAAAATACATCACCGAAAACTATAAGTGGGGTATGTCACATCCCGCTATACGCCCGGCCGGTTAAATATTTTAAAAGTGAAAACTCTTTCAGGTTAAGGAAGAATTTAAATTATTAATTATTACAAGTGGTCCATTAATTTTGCTCGCACTTCTGTTTCGTTCAGCTAAAGTAGAGATAATTGCGATTTACGATTCTAGCCTATACAAAGTATATTATACGCCGGACTAAATACAGAATTATGATTTAATTATAATACAATTATGTACTGAAAACAGTATTAAAATAAAATTGAGTTTAAGAATATGTTAAAAAGAAGTCTCGTCGACATAAGCAACTTAACAATTCTGGAAACTACGGTATAAAATGTAACGATAATCTATATTTTTTTACAAAAGAACATAAGGAATAAGACGTAATATATGCATTATTACTTTTTAATTATAATAGGCTTCTTTTACACCACGAACAATAGAACAGTTTTTAGGGCTCTTTTTACGAATATCCATTTTGGCTGTGTTGTAGGTATTCTTTTGTTTGTTAATTCATTGCACAGGTTGTGCATCATTAAATTTTCGTATATTTTTTATTTATTGGTTCCCTTTACAAGTATATACCCATATAATGTGTATAACCAACCAAGCAACTAAGAATTCAATACTTTCAGGAAATTTGTAATAGAAATGAAAAAATTACTAATCTATCGACACTAATGAGGTAAACCTTCCCACAGCAATATTCGAATGAAACTGGTGGCAATCATACAGCTATGAGTAATAAATGCAAACGCCATCTTTTTTTTCATTTCAAGAATTACCCAGTTTTATTCCGCAGAATTGCTGGTGTGAATACTGCACAGACGGAGCTGTGAACTGAATAGCTTCTCTTTAGCGAAATATGGCGGCAAACGGTGCGATGGTTTAACGAGATGTCACTGTGATTGAGCGGATGTAATATCACGACATTCAGCGTAGCACCTGCAACTCTTCATTTATATAATAAAACTTAAGTATTAACTGTTAATTTATGAAATCGATCAGTTAGGATTAACGTGTGATCAGGAACCCTTGTCCTTGTATATACATATGTACTTAGTGTAGGAACAATAAGGTAGAATTACTAATCTTTCACCGTCCGTTTTAAAAAATCTACAAGTATAAATATTAATTAATAAGTATGATGGTGATAACTATAACAAAAACACCAATACGAAGTATAGTATGATAGGTATTATACTAGTAGTAAGGTAAGGGTTGGTCGAAGATCAGCAATTCGGTTGGCCCGGATCAGTGTCAACTTTGTTTTTAAACAATATGTGTTTGGTCTGAACGATGTAGATTCTGCACTACAATGTGGTAGCAATACGTCTATGACCAACCTCGCATAACATGAATTTCAATGAATACCTACCAATCGCACTCATAGTAACAAACAATAACTGGACTAACGTAAGTAACAGTTTTATATTCCTAAAGTCCTATGATATTACCAACAAATACTAAAGAAGTTATATTTTTATTAAAACTTAATAAGTTGTTTCAAGTAAGCAATTATTTAAGTTTCGAAATTACTCACAAGCTATCCATAGGCACCAGCGGTCGTTTGTGAGAGCAACATGTTCGCTTTTTACTCTGTTCAAACATGGGAGCCCATAACTTTAGGTATTATCTGTAAAAATTTAACATTACGACCAATTTATTTGAGTTTCAAACCTTTGTACATTATGTACAATTTTAGGAATGATTTAGCTTCGTTTTTATGGAGAGACACGTATTATTATGTTATGACTCCCCGAGAGGTGATGTAACATAACGACACAATAACATAACACCTGCATCACGTCGTTTGTCTGTCCACAAATACAATTACTGTCGCAATTTTAAAGTTGATTTCTCCCGGGAGCTCTGTACTGAGCTTTGTGGTGTGAATCAATTGAATGTTATCGACCATGAAATGCTTATTGTCTTTTTTATTTCAATTGAACATTATTGGCAACGAATTGAACAGGGCATGGATACAGTTTTCATTTAGTATCAGATTTAATATTGTAACATAATGTGAAGGAGGCAAACTAACTCTTGATCGAGAATTTGCCCCATGAATTAGTTATAATTTTTCATAGAGCTTGGAATATATTAAATAATATATTGTAATTGTAAATTATATTGTAATGTTAACCTAAATGTTATGTATGGCAAATAAAGCTGTATTTGAATTTAAAAGGAAGTAGTTGAAACACTTTAGTATACCACCTTGTAAGGAGGTCGGTAGGAAGCCAGTATACACAGGCGTTAGGAGGGGTGCCAAAACATTTAGCTGAGTCAAGAATTTTATTAAAACATCATGGCGTTATGAGAAACGAAATTATTATGGTACATTATTGCATGCGATTATGTTTCTTGTGCCAAGATGTCTTGAAGATTGGAACCTAAATTATCGGCACGAGAATATGACCTTGAAGTCAACTATAGTTTATGACGATTCGCTATAGACAAAAATTCACTAATGCCCAATATTACTTAAGACACGTAATATATAAATAATCGTTAAGAACGCTAGTGAGAAATAAAGCGTCTTTAACCGTCTTTTAATTTTTATAAAGTGATCTATTTTGAAGTGATACGAAATGAAATAAATAAAAACAAAAGACAACCATGTCAAAAACGGCACAGCTTTCATTTAAGCCGGACAGCAACGCTAAACAATATTCAAATTCGTCAACGTACAAATGGATAGCTGACAGATAACACACAATGTTCAAATATATCGCTATGCAAATGGATAACTGAGAGATAAAAAAATCACATTGGAAACAATCCGTTTCGTTATTATATTCTTTTCCCCATGTATCGCACCTATATGAACATGTACATATATATTACATTTGGTAGACTTGATGTAACGCTACAAACTCTAAAGTGCATTGAAACGAGTATGCTTTATAATCGGTCATCATACAAGTTTGATCGTAATTAAACGACAAATATTTTCACCGCTGTACTAACAATTGGGGAGCAGTGTTAATAATTTTAATGAATTGGAACTTTCGAAATACAGTAGAACAATAAGCGAATAGAACTAATTTTTAATCATTAATATAGTAACTGAAAAAAACGTTTAAATTTGAAATGCAACAATTTATATACAAAAATAATAAGGTAAGGTTTATATTAAACTAAGAATGACAAACCCATTACAACGATAGAGAGTGAAAATTAAGCTTTTGATTTACACCACTCAATTTCTAAATGCAAATTAGCCTACCTACCCCCTTACAAGAAAATTTAACATGAATTTCATTTCAAATCTGAGTCGTCGTCAACTTCAAATAATTCTCAATTGTTTCTTAAATTACGTCAGAACCTTCCTTAATTGTCCGTTGATTTTAAATTCAATTTAAGTTTGCTGTTTTCAATTTCGCTGTACCTACTTTATTAACGCTAGGACGAGTTTACCTATAACTGAAGGTTTATAATAATAATGCGAGCTGCTACAAATAAAACATATGGATCGATTTTATTAATTAATATATAATGTACTAGTAGGTATTCGCAATACGTATACTGAGGTAGCCTCGCTCCTGAATATTTTTGTAATGATGTCTTATAATGATTAATACATACGAATATATGCACTGCATATCATAAAAGGCGTATTCGTGGTGCATACCTTGATATAATACGTGACATACGAGTTGTGTATAAAAATAACCCCTTTACTCAATCTCAAGCAAGTTTCCGTGCAATTATCAGAGTTCTTGACAGTTCTTGTGATATTACAATGTGCAAAGCAATATCGGTTAGATTTGGTTGCACATACATTCGATTTAATTAGCCTAGACAATAAATATAAAAAAATTACATAAAGTAGGTATTGTTTTCGGATTGTAAAAAATTTGCAAGCGAACTTATCGTTTGCACATTTTTTATTTGCGTAAATACGCATGAAGCTTGTGCGGTAAGATTTATATTTGTGCGAATTAGACAAATTACCTACCTACCTATTATTGGCATATCGCCCCGTGAAAAAAGTGGTGTAAATATTTATTTACAAGTGACTTGTTCAGTTCACTGCCTTTTTTTAGCAAAGTTTGTAGCAAATGATATTCACGAGGAATTATTGACTTTTATCGCAGCTTATGCAGTCAAATAAAAAGTTCTGAGTGCTTTTCACAGAAAAATGGAGCGTAGTGGGATGTTATTTGCACAAAAATGTTGAATGAATAACGGAAATAATTCCAAAGATTTTGATGTGAATACGTCTTTAAAATTGCTTCCATAGTGGAAGGCAATTCAAAAGTTCGAATTATAATAAATTTGGGCATTACAGTTTGTTCTTGTACGCTACAGCTATATCTATCATATCTATCCAAATTTTAATTACATCACGGAACGGAATAACTACAGGATCAAAGAATTCGGTACATTAAGTAAGGACTGTAACGCATGACGAAGCGCCGCCATTTTGAAGTTGTTTAGCTGCTTTTCGAGATTTTCATTTAGTACAGCATTTGATTCGGAGAAGCCACGACGTTCATCTAAGTATCAATCGTCAGCTCTTGTCGAAACTTTAATTTTAATTAGTTACAGTGCATACCTACATATATTGTGTTAAAATAAAATTTATCACCTACAACCTTCGTGTCCATGATATAGCCACATACCATTTTTTTGTTAACCTGGCGTTACTGCATTTCCTAACGCAACAAATCCCTGATAATATTATAATACGAAAGTAACTCTGTTTGTCTGCTACGCTTTCGACTATGTAATATATGGTTCGGTTATTTATCATTTAATACTGTCACCGACCAGGCAATGGAGAAACCGCTACAAGATAATTTATAACGAAGGGTTTCGCGTAGTAGTTCAATGCTTTTCATACAGTCCATATTATATCAATAAGTAAGATAGATCGGCTCGCCAAGATACAAGAACCTTATATGGAAAACCAATATAATGGATGAGAATTCCGTAAATCCAATAATGTACATTGAATTGTAAGATGGATGGACTTTTTTAATGTGCAGAGAGAAAGGAATGAACAGGCAGCAGTCACACGTGCACCCCTCTATATGTATATAGGTATGTTGTGCCTATGTACATATATATAGCATAACCTACCTCGAATATGGCCGTAGCCAATTCAATTCAATTGAATTAGCTGATTAGTATTCTTTTTTTGTAACTTATATTTGGTAGGTTTTATTGGGACGCTTGCTGGAAGATACAGGAGGTAATAGGGCAAAATATAGCGTGGTTTTTATTCCGTAATTAATTTATTAAAATATTTTTGGAAATTAGAATTACCAAAATATTTTTGGAAACTTGATTTCCGCGCTGCTTGGCTTACCTAGTTTATTTTATCTTTTATCTAAATTGTTTTTTTCTTCTCAATATCTTCATTCTGTCCCATGACATTAGATATTTGAAAATCATCCGTATTCAAAATAAGATGGCGTTGCTTTACAAAGTAAGCCATTCAAATATTCTTAGCTGATTTTGTGAATACTTCAATAAAACTGTGAATTATGTTCATTTTGATACATGGCAGAAATAAGTGTAGCGATATTTTGATTCCGGGCAAACCATTATAAACTACTTTTTTTTTGTCACGGCAATCTGATTCTAGATTAGGCAAATTAATGCCTATGTTATGGTAACCCGATGGCTGATAAATATACATACACATATAATTCTTATACTGATAATGATTTGATTAATGCAGTAAAAAATGCATCCAGAGATGTAAGTAATCATTTCTACTGTCCATCTTTCAACAGTTTTGAACGGTTCACATCACTTAAATTGCTATACCATTTTTTATTTAATTCACAGACACTTCGGATCTATTAGAGGGTCACGTCATTTTGTCTTAGTTGTATGTAATATAGGTCCTATATGTCTATACGAGGACTCATCCGATCCAATTAATTAAATATTTCCACGTATTTTCCTACATGGAACGAAGGCATTCACCTATAAAGAATTATTGTACTGGAAAGCGGTGACCGACAGCCCCGAAGCGGTCCAGTGTAGGTTATACGTCATTTACTTCACAGGTAGATACGCAACATGTATAGCGGAGAAAGACATAATGATTACGGGAAATGGGATTAAATTAGATAATTAATATTAAGTTCTACAAACCATCGTTTCAATGAAGCACATTAATAAATATGCGTGGTACAATCTGCGCATACATACATACATACGAAAGTGCAGTAAATTAATCTTCTGTAGATCATTATGTGCAAAACGACGGGTAGAAGCTATTTATCACACCGTTGTAAGTATAACAACCCACTGACATAAATAAGAACATTATTGGAGATAATCTACTTTGATATCGCGGTGACTGTTGTTTGCACCTGAAAAATCACTTACCTGTAGATAGGTTCATCTTCACGGTACCAGACAACAAGGAGCATTCTGTCATTCGGCACGGTGGGGCTGGTATCACATGGCAGTTGTACATCTTCCCCGGTCACGACGGGCACCCGCGTCACTGTCCCACCCATTGCAATAAGCGAGTTACCTGTAAATAAATTTGAATGAACGATAAAATATCCAATTTGTCTAAATGTTCCTTTTGGATATTACTACTGACATCGATAGATATAGAAAAGGTATTTGTACTTATATTTTTCATATTTTTAATTATTTCCTTTTATTCTTATTTGTACGCCTTACAACTTATAGTTTAGTTTTCTTATTTTTTATGTTTCTCAGTAGGTGAATTATGTAAATTCTTATGAGAAATGATGAAGATCTTAAACCATATATGTATAATTGCAGCATTACAAAGCCTCGCTTATTATATTGTCAGGAATCACTTAAAAAACTGTATAAAGCAGTCACTGTTAGATTCAGCTCGAATGATGTTTCACGTAGGTCAATTAAGTTTGCTCCAATTAATCGATGTTGATTGATTGATGTGGCAACTAACCAAAGGATTGTATCTAATATATAAATTACCTTGCCAGCAACAGTCCACTGACCGTATTTCTATACCGATACTCTCACTTAAACATAATACTGTAACACGAATTGTTTCTAGGGCGAAATGAAATAATAAAATATATATTATGTAATAAAAATCAAAACATAATAAAATAGGAAACGTTTGATCATTTTTTAGTTATAAAGTGATCATACGTCGACATTATTAACATTATTAACTTTAAAATTATAGTATTTATATAAATACGAAACAAGTAGGTATAACAGCTTTAATTTCAAATGGAAGTAAAACAAAGGTCTTTTTGTACAAATAATT
Organism: Aspitha aspitha aspitha; assembly: GCA_018246895.1. Lineage (NCBI taxonomy): Eukaryota > Metazoa > Arthropoda > Insecta > Lepidoptera > Hesperiidae > Aspitha > Aspitha aspitha. The sequence goes on along the minus strand of DWGJ01000716.1, from coordinate 4,975 downwards.
CTCCAGTTTGCACGGTATTACATCACGTAGGTAGGTATGTATGTATATTACGCGGTCAGACCCACCCTATCTCATTTCGTCATTCAACTGTTACGCTTAGAACATTATATTACATACATGTATAATATATGTTGTATAAGACGTATATATTATGTAGCTGTATATTACACTGCATAACTGGGATGTTAATACGTTTGTGTAGGAAAATATTATACAAGAGTATTTTGAGGTCAAATTTAATGGTTGTCTTGCAACATAATTTATTTATTCATGTTATCTAAGATGTGAACATTTATTTATTTTGTAGAATACGTTTGTGGCAAAAACTTTTTTAACCGACTTAAAAAAATGATTCTTAATTGAATAGTATATTTTATGTTACTTCAGAGCTCCTTCATTTATAAAGCGATATAGAAAATGTTTTACGTTTGTATTTTTCCCGTTTGATTTAATTTAAAGAAGAAAAGATACCACCGCTGACCCTTAGTCAACAAATAGGGGATGTTATTTAATGTAAAATGAGTATTGTTTTTATGGTGCATTTAAGGATATATGCATGTATTTAAATTATTTTTAAGATGATATACGAGTAGATATGTGAGCTTCTAAGGCACTTTTTAGGCAAGTGTGATACATTTTAGATAGCACCGTATCCACCATCAGGCGTGTTTGCTGATAAACGCAGGCCTATCTATTAAAAAATTTATATTGATGAATTTGCTTTATCCAGTTTGACGAAGCTTCTGATTGGTGTCAATGTGATTAAAGGTAGCGACTGACGCTGATACCTTAATAACCAATGTACATATGTAAGTGTTATTACCTCTCGCCCTTTCGCCTTACGCTTTGAACCGGACCGGACGTAAACAGGGATAGGTCAACAGATATAGATAATTAAGTAATGAATACCTGTATTTAACTTGCACAGTATTAGTTGATAAACTTCTATAAATAAACAAGCATGGAAGGGGTTTTATGTCTAATTGTAAGTTGAGGTAAATGAAACTAGTGTTACGGGCGTTATAACTAGAAATTAAGTTAATGAAATAGTTGATAATAAATGTATATACTACCCGTTTCATTGATTTAAAATGTTCTATTGATACAACTATGATACCTAGATATTTTTCTTTATATACTCTGTTTAATTGTTCTTACGTCGTTTTCGTGGATACTTTATCATATAGGTGAAATTTTCAGTTATTTAATAACTGTAACTAATATTATAAATAGGACAAATCTATTGGACACAACATTTAATAAACTCGAAACACTTTGTAAGTAAACAACTCTTCCCATTTCATTTATCAGTAAAATTACAAAGCAAATACCTGTAAAACTCTATAGAATTTAATATTTCATTTGAAATGTTACGGTTTCGCTCCCTCGATATTTAAAAGAAAACGGAAACCAAATTACTTACAGTGTACCGCTTTTCCGTTTCGCTACACATGGTTGCTACTCTAAATGGCGTTTCAACTAGAAAATAATATTCCAGTAAGGGTTTTACCATTTCTGCGCCAGTGAAAAGTATGTCAGTATCAAAAGTAGATAATGAAATGTTTATAGCCATCTTTTTTTTACATTGCACATGTACACAAATTAAGTTTGTGAATACACTTTTGCTTCAGCCACTGCTAAAATACTCGTAATAATGACTGACGTAACTAATAGAAGACGGATGTATACCGCGTCAGCTTTAGGAATGAAATTCTAAGCTCTCGTTGGCCGCTGTATTTATGTATGTACGTGCAACTTTTGATTATTTCTTACTGAAGAAGATTAATTCCAATAATATCAGAGACTTTGATGGGAAGCTTTCCAGGAATAGTGAGATTTGACTTACTCAATTTAGTTTAGTAGCACCTCAGTTTGTGGTCCACTATTTGGTGGCGAAAATTATTACGGTACGATTATATGAGCTTGTTTTTGTGATTATATTATATTTATGTATTTATTTGGTGCGACATATTATACACTGTTATTACATTCAAATTAAATCACGTGAAAAGTACGTTGCTGCTAAGTGCCGAGACAATTACAGGATGGACAGCATGCGTCACATTATAAAAATATGTCAATACAATACAAAACATAAATTTACAAATTAGACTAGGAATTGTTATAAAAATGACTAATAATTCGATTGATAAGAAAATAATAACACAGAAATAAATGTAAATAATAAGAATAATATACATCTTTTAATGTATTATGAGAACATTAACATAAATAAGGTGTTTTTTTTTTGGTTGTGCCATATTTATTGAATTATAATGTAATCCCACCTAAAGTAAACTTGTTAATAAATTACAGAAATTACATTACCGTTTCTGAGATCGTTTAAAGTTGAAGAGCATTCATCACAAACTTAAATGCAGTTTTAACAATATTTTGTGTATTTCAAACCTCTATTACTACATAATAAAGAATGATCCCGTTCCCGTAGCCCGCACTCTCTCACTCTTCTGTTTTTAGTTTTTTTTCATTCCTACGGCTATCAGCCATATTTATATTACTGAATGTCGAGACCTGTTAAACAAATTCGGACTACAGTAGATATGGTCGAAATCCGACAACAAAATTTAAATTAGCTTAAAATTTTATCTTAATATTTTTATTGTAAGCAAAATGTTTTTATTTATTGATAAAATAAAATGTCCTCAATAGCTATCAAACAAAAAAAGGAAACCATTTGACAAACCGAGAAAAAACTTACTGAACTCTTTTGTCTATATATAAAGTATCTTATATAGGTACATAAATATATTAAATGTAAGTAGGTACTTACAAAATATTTATGCACTAAAAATAACTGTTTACGGTACTTGAAACTATTTTTTTGTTACAATGTCTTCGCTGATCCTTAATATGTAGTGCAAGAATATTAGTTAATATAGGTATTAAGTAAATGACCTGGCTTCACTAGAAACTATGAAAGAATAGCTCACCGTTATGATGTATTGTCTTCTAGGCTAATGATCTCATGAATATTTCCTTTTAGAAAGAGGGTCGAAACTACAATGATCATTTTCTTATTAAAAGCTAAAATGTTGGTTCTACAAAGCATTAATTTATTACTTGTTCCTAGCAGTGATGCTACGTGATTTCGTGTTTATTGAGTTATTACAATTTTGCGGTTTACACATTCACGTAGATATATGTTTTAGGAATTAAAAAAATTAACAAGTTTATCAAACACTGATATTAAACGTAAATGAAAATGAAGCCAATAATAAATGCAATAATTGCACGTATAAACACGTCCATGACATCACTTCATATAATTCAATACAAATAAATAAAAACAAAGTACTTATTCTTTGTAAAATTAATTTAGAAAATAATGTTTTATATTCCACTGCGTACGCAAGCATCGACACGTTTTATTGTGTAATCCCTCGTGAATGGAGTTAAGTTGACACGACCGCGTTCGCACCGACCGACTGGCGCGCTTTTTAAAACATCGTACAAAACTATACGTGTAGATATCCGCATCTATTCCTCGTAATTACATATTGTACTTGTTCTCTTATAGGTACGATTTGGATATCTAGCAAAATGCAACATATTAAAAACAAATCTTATATAGGTATGAGCGTAGACAGTTTAAAGCCATATATGCAATAAAAAATGACATTTTAACATTTCTTCATGTACGTAGGGACCGTCAAAATGCGCGCCACAGACGACTGACGGCTCAGTAACGACCGTTGGAAAAACTACGATGAAATAACTTCATTCTGTATTCACCGCATTCAAATTCAATGAAAACTTTCAAAATAATGCGCGAGAAATGGAATAATATTTTACGTTCACTGCGGAACATCTCGTTCAATGTTATTTCGCGCTGTATTTCGTTATTCACAGAACATGCACGCTTAAACTTGAGACAGCTGTAGTTCATAAATATAATATTTTCAAAGTACACCTGTTTAAATTCGATTAATGAATCGAGAATAATGATTCTACCGAATATTACAAAATAACGCCAGCCTAGCTCGTTAGTTACTGAATAATGATGAGAACTTCTAACCTACTTACCCATTTACTGCGGGAAATGCTTAGGTATTCCCCGTAATGATTTTCTCAGTAACAGGTGCTTAACGGAATCTACACTTACAAACTTGACAAGTTGAGTCAAATCACATAATAGAGATGATTAAAATCTGTAACAGTCTTCAATTCATTCACTATTTAACAAATAAGTAATTATTACACAAGTCTATTCCTCCATTTCTATAGGTATATAATTTTTACTACTCACATCCATATTTGAAGTCGTATCCTTCTTTGTACATATATATTTTAACATAATCAAACTACATAGAAATTTAAAAGTTACCTGTTGACCTATAATGTATTGTTCCGTGACATTTTCCATGACATAATCCGAGTAGGTGTTATTTAAATATGCAAACACGATATTGTAATGCATATTTAATATGAATAAGATAACGAAGGCCCGTATAGAGAAAAATCCAAAGGTTTTTTCCTAATTTGGCGAATAGGTTAGATAGTTAGTGGAATTCGATCGTAATCAATCTTGTCGAAGACGCGTTAGCTAATTATATTCGCTTCCGTCTGTTAGGAGGAGAAACCTGTATCTAGTCATTACAACAAATAGCAATGAAAAAGATATCTGACGATAAAACATTTTAATCAGGTATTACATAGGTACATGCGATACACATAACATCAAAACAACTTACCTGTACCAAATATGTACGTACATACATAATGTAGTTTATCAACTCTCTGGTCACCGCAGTACCTATAGGGACTGTTAGTTTAGGTTCAGATAGCCGCGTGTGAAGATTCCGCAAAAAGTTGTTATTATTGTTGTTAAATTGATTAAAATAAAAATTACATATCTTAATTTTGTAAATTATATAACCACTAGCTGTGCCCGCGGCTTCGCCCGCGTGGAAATCAATATGTCATAAAGTTTTTCCCGCGTTAATACCTACATCGC
>DWGJ01000715.1:0-26044 GCA_018246895.1 Aspitha aspitha aspitha | reverse complement strand
AATTCAATTTAATTTTTTGTTTTAGTTTAATTTCTTGTTAGTTAAACAAAACACGTATGTTATTTGTGTGATGTTTGGAGCTTTGACTGTTATCGATAAACCAATCACACCTACTAACAGTGCACTTAAAAAAATTACTTAATTATAAAATTCTAAAAACCGCGAATCAACACAATTACAAAATACGATGCCTTTTATCTCGGTATAAATGTACGATTTTAAGGGCTTCCTTTTCAAATTATCATAAATATATTGAAAAGTACAACTAACACACTTGATTTGTCTAGTACAGTGTACACATTTTTGTGACATGTTTCTACATGTTGCTGAAAAGAATTTAATTATAATGAAATACTTACTTAAAGTAAAAAATCCACGGAAAAATGTTTTAAAAATGCAATTTTGAGAATGATATATACCTTACAATAATTGTAATTATTAAATTTTGAAACAAAATAAAGTAGTTGAAAAAATAACAATACATGTTCACGAAAAAAAAGCCCGTAAATGAAATGAATGCATAGGAATGACAGATATAATAATAAAAATGTGAATGAAATTTTTTTTTTACAAATGTAATAGAATTATTATTATTGAATGGATTAAACAGAAATAAACGTAAAGCTGCAGTTAAAAATACGTAAGTACTAACTTCTGTAACGTAGCCAATTATTTTTTCTACCTTACCCAGATGTTAACTTCACTAACAACAAACATTGTATGGTCATCATCATTATTTTCTAGAAAATGTTATTCATACCGTACTTACCTACATTATCTTTCTGACATCTATAAAGGTATACTAAAAATTTACTACTAAATATTATAAAGTAAAAATAGATTGATCGAACAAAGCAAAATCTTGATCACTTCTACATTCTTCGTTGTTTTCTTGATCGTTGGGAAAATGGCGGCTGAATATCTTTATCACTGACACCTGTTTATAGAGTAGATATAAAGAAATGAATAATGTTATCTCTTTACATAAGATCATATCACTTAAAAATACTCATTAGTGATAATATAAACATAATTACGCTGTCATACCTTTTTAGCTTTGATATGTTCGAAATTAAAACCCATATAAAATGCCGTTTGTTGCAGCTGCCGTATGTTCTTCAATCGCACTTTCGGGTCGGGGTCTAATAAGCGCATTAGTAATGACCGTGATGCATTAGACAACTTATTTGCACACTCGGGCAGAGCACCTGGCTTGGGCTGCTTGACTGGGTACCTGAATTTACATAAAAAATAATAATAAAACTGTTTATGTATAAAATAACAATAATGTCTTTAACTGTACGTCGACTCAATTGAGTGTTTTATAATTTGTTCCAAATATAAGTCTGTAACCTGCGCGCGTTGACACGCCACCAACTAAAATAAATTCATTGGAATGACAGTGGCGCCATCGGTGGAAAGTTGGTCGTACCAACTCAGAAACCTTCGCGGGCTCATGCACAACAACTTTGCTAAAGATCATCACATGATCCGATGCATAGTTTACGATTCTATAAAGGACATACAGACAAACATTCATTTTTACATAAGAGATATGTACCAAATATGTTGCAGTTGCTACGTGCATGTGAATCATCAACGAAAGGAAATGTCAATGAACTCAATTTCTTTGGTTTAAAGGCTGATTTGTTAAATGCATTCATTACAATAAGTAAGCCATAACAAATATACTTAAATTACTTATATTACACCTGATATAGATAAGTTGCTCAGAGCCCGCTTAATAAAATCGCAGTTTAATCAACAAAATATGTAGAAACAGTAATTAATTACGTGTTATCTTTGGCAACGCTCTCATGCAATGTAGGTGTATTATTGCTATTTCCTCTATCCTTCAGCTCGACCATTGCTGGCATTCCAATTGCAGGCGTTGGGAACTGAAACGAGATAATAGTGATATATACATTTTATTTTCTTGATTTTTTAAACTAAAGTATCTGAGACACGTTATATAAACAGGCAACAATGATGAGGCATAGTTCTTTTATCTTACCAACCTAAATTTGAAGCTCGTAACTCTACAATATTGTCAATTATATTATAAACATATATTGTTTTTAATAAATTACATAATATCGATCTTTAAATCACAGTTTTGCTTAGGTAACAATTTTATTTACACTTCGTTTAATTTATAATAAAGTTATACGAATGTGATCTGTAAATATTTATTTTGTAACTTATACATGAATTGTGATTATTAACACGGGAACCGTGTTTTTTGCATGAATGATATGATTGAGTAATTAATCGCTTCAAAGCGCATGTATTTATATTTTAATACTTTAATAGCATTTCTTGCCAGCAGTCATTTATAATTTACACACTCAAGCACTTGCCCTCACACACGGTCACACACCCATGCGAAAAAATGATGTATAAGTAAAATTCTGCATTACATTTTGTAAAGGTATATAAATGTACACAGTTGCACTATAATTTAACGGGTTAATAAATTAGCCGTATAATTATCTAATAAGACAATTACCTAGCTATATTGTATACCTACACAAAATAATATTCACAATGCAGTCCTATGTGACTGCACAACGCCGTGAGGAATATGATCAGTTACAATATAATATCATAAGATTCGTAGCATTGACCATTTGCTCACGAAATAAAATAAATGGAAGCACCTAACTTAATCACCTGCACATACTTGCATATGGACGGTTCAAAAATACAGTCGAGATAACTCATACACGGCGCCACTGCGGCACACATGCTGATGTATGAAACACCCTTAATGTGCTTTATATGCACACGCGGCTGTCCCGACGCGCGGTTTTTAAAACGTCAGTTACAAGTCTACGTGTTGTATTCAACGGTGCATCGCTTATACTACATAGAAACAAAGGACATATATCATACAGAATAATAAAAAGGTGCCTAAAAATGTTATGTAATTTGTTAATAACAAAAAACAATAATATCTAGCGACAGTTTCAGAGACGACCATCTGATCCCCAACTACGCGTGGGCAGAACCTGTACTATAGTTTTCACTCGGAGAACAATTCGTGCTCATAAAAAAAATATTTTTCTTCGCTGGTAATCAAACCCACGACCGCCAGTTTAGCAGTTTCACTAAACATTGTTAAAGAAGCAATGTAAATTGTTAGAAATATCGAGGTATAGTCGAAGCGGTCAAACCGCACAGTTGGTTGCATCGCCCAACGTGTGCGCGTCATACAGGACGACGAGTCCCGCAACCCGTCTGCCCGCTTCGTCCGAGCGATGAAAAAAAGTCCAACCTCACTCGACAGGCTAAAAATAGGGAGCCTGCCCCTTAATTGCACACTTGGAATTTACAGCACGTTTTAACGATTGTGAGTTCATCGAGATAAATGCACCTTAACGCGAGGGCGGGTAATGGTTCGCAATGATTGTGTTGGTAGTTAGCGTAACACATTAAAATAAACCCGTATATATGTATAAAAAAGGCGAAACCAGCTCACGTAGGCCGCTCATCTATCCATAGTGAATTTCAAGCAAAAACATTTGAATCTCGCACGATTCCGTCTAGACCGTCGTCGATTACGGCCGGCTTCGCTGTCACTAAATATACATGCGGCTTTAATCAATGGATGCTTTTTGTTTGCGGTCACTTTATGCAAACAATCGGAAATGTGATGTGAAAATTTTCAACCTCATTAAATTTTTTGTGCAGAACAATAAAAACTGCGATTTATACGATTTTGCCGTCTACTTAGGTACACATTGGATGTGCCTCAATGGCAGTTCGGCTTACAAGTGGGCACTTAGCTCACAGCCGCTGTGACAGTACGGAAAGATAAATTAAGAACAATTTACCGTTAGAATTAGCGCTCTGACTACTAATCAATTCTTATCTTTATCAAAGTGACCACAACTACAATGAATGTTTACATTTTGAACTGGTCACGATTCAGCCGCATTTGTGAATAAGAAGTGACTTCGGGTTATAAGTATTCCATTAACTTTGCTACCTGCTGCCAAGAGAATGCTGTATGTCAGGGTATATTGGAGCCTGGAGTGAATTTTAAAAAAATATATTAGGTATTGAGAGTGTAAAATTGAAGTGACGCATATTTATGACTGATTAATACAATTCAGGATTGAAGAGGCTGCAAGGTACCTTCATATAGGTAATTTAAGTTATTTAATTGATGCATTAATGCTTATTCCAATGCGTATTATTTTCGATAAACCGGCGCCACTATGCTACAAACATTTTGGCTCGTTTAGATTTGATTATACAAACTCAAGAAAATTAAATAAACGGAGCAACATTCTATAAATTAAAACTTAACTAAAATTTTAACAACACATTTGCATATTTTATTAATTAATTTAGAATTGGTAATTAGCATAACTAACAGGGCTTGTAGAGACAGTTGATTTATAAACAATATTACATATAATTATATCTTTCCAGTATCAGCCTCAATAAAAATAACATTCATTTTTATATTGTAGAGTTTTCGTTTTGAATACAGACGAACCCATATTGGTCAGTTACTATGATTGAAACATTAGCACAACTATAGATGCATGTAGTCATGCAAAGTATTTACTTGTGAAGTTATGAATGAATATTTCCTGTATTATCGCTGTCGGTAGTAATCAAATTACCGGATCTTATTATATTTTATGTAGACAGCACGAAGGCTGCAAATACTGTTTTACCTCATTGCGTCAGTCTTGAAGGCAACAAATTTCAATAAAAAGCTAACAAAAATACCATTCACAATACAGCATAGTATCGTCCGTTAATCTGAAAGGTCAATAATTTATTTTAATGCGGTAATTTTTTATAGACATTAAGCCCCATAAGGGCAGGCATAATTTTTAACATAATATAAAAGAAGGTATGTACTATTGCCATATTGTCATAATATATATTTTGTTTGTATGTATGTATGTATTAATTGGAGTTGTCCGGCAGGATAGTGTCGATTTTCGATAAGGATTTACTAAATTGATAAAGTTGACCATAGATTTTATTATACAATTTAGATTTAGATTATATTTAGGTAATAATGATTACTTATGACTTAATTTTTACTTTGACTATTTTTAATGCATTTGATTAAATAATTAATTGATAGATATGTAATTACACTAACGCATTGGGATACCACCTGTAATGTTAGTTGTAAGTTATTGAAAATAAATAAATAAATAAAATAAAAAATACGTATATCAGAACAAAAGACATGTACCTATGCCCATCATAAAATACGCTACTTTAGAAATACTCGGAAAAAAACCTGATATAGTATGATGAGATGTTGAGATCGGAGTTTTTAATACGCCCTTCATTTCGTCAACCTATGGTACGACTGCACTACATACGTATATTTTAACAATAAATCCTTTAACTACTGATATTAAAATTTAGGCATGATAGAATTTGAAAAAAATGATAATAAGTGATTAGGATCCATGGCTACGTAACCCTGAATTTTCATATGTTTCTATTATAATAACAGATGAAGAGCGACGTATTCACTACAACAACAATAATACTTCACGCCAATTGCCTAACGAGGTAGGCAGAAAGGACCGAGTGCCAGATATCTCTGTCCTTACAAACCTGCCGTGCTTCTTTTACATTCATCAGTCTCTTCATGCACAAATATTTAAAAGAAGTCAAATTGAAATAAATCTATTTATGTATGTAATTAGTCGGTTGGTTATACTACAGCCACAGATCAGATATTCATTGCAGCCGATGGCAACGACATCACCGCAACAAACAAAAAACATCTAACCCCTCCACGATTACTTGAAAACAAAGAGAGTTAAAAAGAACAGCGATTAATTAGGTTCTCGGTTTACCGCATGGCGATATACGATAATAACTAAAAAACAAATTTATGGGTTCTAATTATCGTTTGTTTTATCTCAGGGATATAACAAACGATTACTATCTTAGTTAATCTTTTATCGACCATCGTAATCATGCGCGAACAGTGGAGGGAATTGTCGAGAGCTACGTCTGCGTAATACTGTGATTATTAAATTCGTGTGAACATTGAGAACGACAGTAATTACACATGTCCGCCGTACGCTGTCTGAATTTTATTCTTCTAAATTGTACTCGTACGTAATGCGCACTTATTTCTGCCAGCACGTGGAACAAGCTTCCCACTTAGGTATTTCCAATATGACGCTGTTAAAAATGACGTCAATTCGTTTTCTATAGTACTGACACATTTAATAATAATTCCTTTATTCAACTTTACACTCGTCCGTCCGGTCGCGAATTGGACAATTTCATATATATTTTACGTCCCCGAACCAGTCAGAGACGGTTGCTCGTCAAACAAATATTTGATCTGACAATGAGTGAGAATCAACCCACAAATCTTAGCAGCAGTCAGGATCACCAGCGATCGGACTAGCGGAATCATTAACTTCCATTATAATATTCTAAACTTGGAAATCTCCGTAGAGTTTGCAAGAGAAGATCCTCTTTTATACCTTATTAAACTGAAGGTCTGATACTGAAGTCCGATTTACATTAATGAAGTATATCATTTTATTAAAGTGAAGTAAAATTAAATTTAGTTTTTTAAATTCGCTTTAGACAATATTTTGTCGAAGACATCTCTCCTTTTAGTGCATCTTACTTTAAAAGTAACTAAACTTAAATTTTCACGCAAGTTTATCCCGTCATAGAATATGTTAATATTAATATAGGCAATGTATCTTCTATCACCGTTTAAAGATTTGTTTTTTATTTTGAACCTGAACTTGAGTCTGATACTGCCAGTTATGTTAGGCAACATTCAATATTTATTTGTGTATAATCATCCAGCACCTTTGAATTATATGAATGGGTTTCGGTGAATTCCTTTCGGTGACGGCAAAAAAATCTAATTAACAGTGTCGCAACTTGTACGGCAGTTAATTACATTCGTATTTATCGTGCGGTTGCGTGTCTGATTGTGTGACAGTCACTTCTATAGATATTTCGTGTACGTCCGTCTCATCACCCGACCTTCGCTGGTGATCGATGATCGTACAGACATATGTACGAATTGGGTAATATGTAGGAATAATACCTATAAAATTACCTTTGCAATTCGCAAATGATATGAAAAAGAGATCAAAACGCGGGTAGGTACCTACACATATCATTTGGAGAATTGAAAAGATTTATAAAATCAGGCTTGCTTTCTTCTATATCAAAATATAGATTTATAAGAAATCGAATTTCTAAAAGGTAAGTACTGTACAATGCACCCATACAGATTTACGATATAGTTTTATTTACTTTCAAGGCTTCTTTTTCATGTTTGCGAGTTGAAGGTACTCTAGACGTATGGCTTTTAACGCCTAAAATAGTACTTGCGAAAGTCCTACAAAATCACAAAACAAGCAGACTTACTGTTGGTAGTGCATTACCTACTTTAAATTACAAAATGTTTACAATCCTCGGGTGCAGTTTATTTAGTACTTACAATTGCATTATCGTGTATATACAACAAATAGCCATAACTTGCACGGTCAGATCTTCTCGAAGGAAAATACATTGATATTGATGTATCAATGACTTAGATCACTGTGAGCCTAACAACACCAAGAATGTGGAACTAAAGGACAGGTTCCTAAGCGTTCAGCCAGAACTGAGAACAGGTGGTACACCTCCAATGTACGTAGGTACCTACATCCAGAAAGTCAATGACACGTAGATATAACTTCGTACATAATAGTAATAAATACTGGTTTCGGTACGAATGGTCCTAATTAACACCCATGAGCGTATCTCACAATCGTGAATGTGTACACGCTTGTAAAAGGGCCGAAAAGTTATCATTAACGGGTAGCGAAACGATTAACGGTTTCTCGAATAAAATACACTTAGTTGTTAACGATGATAATAAATAGCAGTGACCATTGCCTCATACAATAAAAGGCGCGGTTTAACTAAACGTATTGCTTCATTTGTTACTTGTATTGATTACCAATAAACTGGAATGTATTTTTAAATTTGAAAATTGCGACTCAATAGGAGACACGTTTTAAAAATCAAGTATGTATTTGAGTTTATTAAAAACCGAAGTGTGTTGCTTTTTAGGTTAACTAAAAATCTTTATTCACAATAGCAACAGAAGCAGATCTTATACACTGCTGCCCGATATAAAGAAGAGTTAATTATAAGCGTAAAAACAGATCAGAACAAAAGATAATTACAATGTTATATGTTCATTAAATTTTACTTATCACTGTAATTCGAAGTCGACGTGAAGAATGAAACTTCATTCTTCGGCTATTACCTTGATTAGATTAAAATTATAAATACATATTATACAAAACAATACAATGCAAATCATATAAGTTGTCTCTGCACATAAATGTGGTCTTGTACATTAGATGACCCATTAAAGTATTACGTAAAATGCAATTAAAATATTATCATATTTCACAAAAAATGTGAAAACATTATTAACAAACAATTTTTATATACATCTTTAATTACACGGGACCAGTCGATTAGCTTTAATGACAATAAATTTGACCCAAACAAACATACGGGGTGAGCTAAATAAAACCGTTTAAAAAGTATAAGGAAAATAATAAAGCACCTACATGTAAAAGTTTTATCTAAGTTTTCCAATGTGCATAAGAAGGAAAACATGCTACTTACCTTCTGACAATTCTCATTTGCATTGTCAGTAATGTTTATGAGTAACATAATTAAATCGCCATACATTATTGTGTTAGTGTAATTACTTATTTGCTTATTTATTGGTATTAATATTAATAACATCCACATTTCAGGAAACAGAGATCTAACGTTATCTACGAGAACAAACGGGTATCTGTTGAGACTTAAAAGCTTCATATCACATTCCTATCTATGAAGTTAATGTTTCGCCGAACTGACCATTTAAAACTGGAATATCCACTGCCCGACATCGAATTAAATAAATTTTATTTTTTAATCATAGTCATTTGTTGCTCGAAAACCGTTATTCATTACTCTTTTTTCGGTTTCATTAACCCTCCAAAAATTATGCTTATCTAGATTTTAAACAATCTTTGCGGCATCATACGAAAATTAAATTTTATGGTATGATACATAAATATTGAGTAAATCGGTAAAATAACCAATGTAGGTATTCACACGTAAAACTGTCTGAAGTTTTAGTTTAACCTAGTGTATAACCTACACATGTTCCTATTGAAAGAGACAATGGAAAGTGTGGAAAAGTTATAAATATTAAGTTTTCCGTAATAAGAAAGCGTTGTTTAAATGATGATTTTAAGATATTTACCAAGAATCAAAATATAAATAACCAGGAATGTTTAATTAGATAAATAATTAGACAACAACCGAAGGAAACACTTAAAACCATTTTCAATTCAAGTCAACAGTTACGAATGTTATCGAATTAAGATGGTCGGTTTCGAAATAGCATATTACCTTATAAATAAAATGCATATCGGATTTAAAGATCAGACGCTTCCCTTCGCCGGTCTATAAATTTTGCATTGGACAATTCAGTGCAACTTGGGATTAAACTTTTAGAGGTTTCTTTCAGTCGCTACATTTATTTGACCGCTATACAGCAGTCGTTGTACGGACGGAAGGACGAAGTAGGTAGACGAATAGATTTTAACATAGTGTTGTAATTTTATACTTAGAACTAGCAGCCGGTTTATTACTAAATTTCCAATTCTCTTTGACACTATTATCTAGTGTCACACACATTTCTAAAGAATGCATTGAATATTTCTAATTTATTATACTTTGAATACGCTTTCAAAACTTTCTTCAATCCGATTTAACCTTATCTATATTGTTTTCCTACTTGTAATGGGTAATAAATAATGTGTTGGTGGAAAGTTAGAAAATGTTAAAGAAACAATAAAAATACACTAACTTACGTATTTACTCTTAAATTTTAACGATACTCGTTGATATTATAAACGAACGTGACATTCAAAATTAGTTAACATAACGTTTAAGTAGGTACTTGTCAATAAAATGTTGAGTAACCAAACGGAAACCCGGCAGATAAGTTTGTAAGAAAATGTAAGCTCCAGCTACGCCGAGGCCGGCGCGGCGTCTGCGGTCAATGGCCTTGACATTGTACGCGTTTCGTGTTTACGTGTGAACTATACTCTTTCATATTTGTACACCCAGCTTTTTATGTTATATCATGTGTAGTGTGGTCAGTGCGTCCCAAAATTGTATTTGGTTTCCTACGAATTTATTTCTTTTAAACTTAGCTTCGAGGAACTTGGTCATAAACGCTTTTATAAAATATACCTAACAATAACATGCCACTATATACTTAGATTTAAAACTAATTATACTTAGAAAATATGTTATAAAATATTTCAATTTCAGTAGTGTTAAGTCTCAATGCTTGGAATATTTTAATTGTGCTACTCAACTTTTGCCTTCATTATATATGGCTTTTTCTTTTTATTTTGACATAATATAGCTATTCTGTGTCAATGATTTCTTTTCTGTAGCACCTTTTATATTGTCAATAGTATACAATTTATTTTAACATGCACCTGCGTAGTAAACTTGTTTGCACAATCATATTCTTTGTTTAACTCATAAATCAACTACTTAACCAAATCATTAAAGTAAATGACAAAATCTTGATAAAACTGTAAGGTTATTATAATACACATTATATTCATTTTTATAATACCTACTAGTCTAACGTTATAACTACTTATAACTGCGACAATCTATATAGAGGTACCTACATAAGTTGTGACTTTAAACATTATGTTAAAAAATTAATGAAAAGCCAGAATATTCGTAGATACCAAAATTGTTTGTGGCCATCTGCATTCCAGCATTTTAAAGCCTTATAGACACAAAATTAAATGTATTTACTGTTATACAGAAATAAAATTGGAACAAGTTTTCGTCGAATCAACTTTCTGTATCTCAATATATTTAATTGCCATCAGAAGGCAACATAACGATACTATTAATTACGTAAAATGTATACCTGTGGTATTATTTTTTATAATCTTATATCAAATATGTATGCAAATGATCCGCTCTCGAATTTCGCGGCAAATACTTGAACGGATGCGGAAACTACCGTTGCGAATTGTTAAATCAGCGGACGATTAGGTCTAATAAGTGTGGAGCAGACAACTACTACTTGTTTCGGTTTATTTATAAAGCACAGGTTCCTTTTGCTACTACGGGCGAGCCATCTACGAACGGCGTATTTGAAACGAGTTCTTAGAAACACTAGGACTTGTAGACATCGAAATTAGCAACGACCACCACATATAGCGTAGACTAGCCACGATCAATTTACCTATATTAATGTTCAACAATACATAATAGTTATGTTTAAAAGTGAAACACTTCGGGCATTTTTGCAAAATATCATCATATCTCGACTTAATTAGATTGTTTTTTAGACACGACAACAATGTTCAAGAAAGTCCAGCGGATGTAAATAACCCTTTATAAACAGGCATCCCGGTCGACTGCGTCCGATATTTTTAGATTTTACTACTATTTATAAGCAAAACGAGCCAGAGTTTCGCTATTACGAGACCTTGATAGGTACTATTGCGAAGTGTCTCGCCCGACACAATATGAACCGACTAGCAGTTAGAGTCAACTGGGTAACTGCAATTCGAGACCGGAGCCTACACAATAACAGTGATCTGTGTTAAATAAAAAAAACACTAAAACCACATAATGATAGACTGCGGGCGGTTATAATAATCGTATAACATATATTTGTGTGGACGCGATCAAACGAAAACCTCGTACCGTGGTATCCTGCGAGCTTATTATCGGTCAGAATCGATGGCTATCTTCAAGACGAGCGGCGCCAAGCTCGCCAATCCGCTTTACGGGACTATCTATAATAATATGATAAAGCTGAAGCGTTTGTTTGGTGGAACGCACTAATCTCGGGAACTACTGGTTCGAATTGAAAAATTCTTTGTGTTGAATAGTCCAGTTATTGAGCAAGGCTATAGGTTAACATCACGCTTAACCAATAGCAGTAGAGTAGCAATGACAAAAAATATTGATTTCCACGCGGGCGAAGCTGCGGGCACAGCTAGTATTTTTTTTAAAAAAAGCATCTCCACGATGTAAATAATTAAATAATAAAACCAAGTTATAAAAAATATATAATTTAATTGTTTTCTCACAGTACTATCCTTGACCATTGTAGCAAATCAAAACAAATGTTAAAAAGACTAATTAGCAATTTAAAAAATTACTCCAGAAAAAAATTACATAATTGCAACTATTATACTTTATCATTAATCCATATTAATAATCATTACGTATATGGACAAAATATGTTTAAAATTTATACATTAACTTGATGCGCATAGTTAGCGTAAACGCTGCGGAGTTTTTTACGAAGGTCGAAAGCCGTGTAGCATTTACATCTCAGTTCACGGCGTATATTCAGAAGTATATTATACACAAACACACACACACACACTCACGCACACAAACACGTTTTTCTGTTATTTTGAATCGGCAGAGCGGAGGCTCCTAATACAAGCCATATGAGCCTAAAAGGAGTCCCCAGTATATAAGCAAATGTAAAACATGTAAAATAACTGTAATACAAATAAACATTATTATATAATTATTATTACTGTTTAATGTGAGGCGCAGGCTGAAATTGAAATAAACGTGTATGTTTTACATAATATGACACTATCACAGTTTGTCCTTTGTTCGGTCATTTTTTAACAACATTCCATGCTTCTTTCGCTGAGTAAAAGGTCAATATAATCGGTTATGCATTAAATGGTTTTTTTTTCTTCAACTAAAAGCTTTTTGCCCTCAACACAACGTGCAACTAATATATAAAAGAACTTATCATTCCCAACGGAGGTGTATTGTCGTAAAACCTCGTAAACGACATTTTTACATTACAACGTTTCTAAGATAACATTCCCAATCTTTGCATCTGGGTCCATGCATAATATGATTTTCAAGTATCTACCTAATATTCGTAATTTCCTGCTGAATTAAACGAAACATTACTTGCAATGTCACGAGTGGCCAAATTACATGCGATTTCATGACCGCGGCTGGGATTTGTATGATGTTTCCGCGTTCTACAGCCTCGTCTACATATTTCTGAAGTTATTAGGTATAACATACATTTTCCGTAGTGAGTATGTGTTAGCACCACTAACGGTTTATAGAAAGAAATAAAGTAATATTAGACAGGTAATATTGGTTGAGTACCTAAATTTTACCGACCATCTCTTTGACCACAAGCTGCCTATCCACATCCTATCCTATCCAATACCACATTCGGTCTCAGACCCGACAATCCTGAACACAACGACAAGTATCAGATGTAAATGTGGTTCAGCCACACACTACGAGTATACTCGTAACTGAGAACTTGTGATTTTAAGCCACACTTTAAATTTATAAACCATCATAGAACATCTTCGATAATCTACACCGTATTTGTGAATGTGGGGAAGTTAAGGACACAAAGCCTTATAAGTTGAAAAGGTTAAGGGAGTAAAGGTTTCGACCTTATAGACCGTGTATACACACATAACATCAGGTCACATCCTTGTGATTGTGTAAACAAAATGTACTTTAACTGACGGTTATTTAATAACAGGATCAGGACAAAAAATCTTATGGCATAATCGGTGCGCAACATTTGTGTTAATGGCGTTTGGTCATTCAGGGTAAAATTATCGGTACGCGATGCTTCCTCACGGCGAATATGACCTTTTATGCCTCATAATTCTTACTTCAGCGTAAAATTATGCCATAATACAATTTTAATGCGTATATGCCCATTGAAATAATCAGACGTTTGGGAGTTATGTATGTACATACATTACTATATTTGCATATGTCTTAACCAAATCACGAGCGTTTCCGTATTCCGGAGGTCACGTTGAGATGTCCGTCCCGGTTTTGTCGTCAGCTAAGAATCGTTAAATCTTGTCGGAGGTCAAAAATTCGGGTTAATATAGTGTTACCCAATAACCCGTGTCTTCGTCAATCTGCAGTGGAAGTGATTGTAGTGTGGTCAGGCCTACCCCACTTGCGGGAGAGATCCTTGCCCAATAGTGGGAAGTAAAAAACTGTATATGTCCAGACAGTAATTTATAATGCGATTTTTATTGTGCAATATTAGTACTTTCATTGTAACGTTAGTATTACACATGTAATGATTGGAAAAGAATATTGAGTAACACTTTTATTTTTGTTGAGCAATCAGGACCTATGTATATTTTATAGGTTTTTAATAACGCAATACGTGTAGGGACACACATGACCCTATGCACTCTTGATAGCTACATGTGAATTGCATTATTCAATTTTATATGATGTGTATCGATACAAATCAATAGTAACTGTGATAATAATAAAAAATCAGTTGGTACATTCTCTTTGTCTTTACATGAGAATAACAATAGTTTTGAGTATTTCACAAAGAATAAATAAATAGCATTAACTTGACTTTTTCTACTACAATCGACCTAATGTAGGTATGTATTAACTTAACTACATAGAATATTCGTAATTGCTTTCAGGAGCCAGCTTATTAGTAGACACTAGACTAGCATAACACCCGACAAATGCGTATAATTGACTAATTAGCTATTCATAATTTTTTATACTCTCTAACACAAAACATTCCTACGCCTATAAGGTTGAGATAGTCATCCTATAAAAAGGCAGATTCCTCCATTCACATTATATTTTGCTCATAAATTACTCACTTAGTCATAGTCATCATTGTAGAATTATCGATATGCACCTATTATAACATCTTGAAGGGAGATGTAAACTCGCTATCACGATTTAGGCACTGGAATCTAGGTAGTGCTAGTGACATTATAAAGGAAATACACAGTCTGAAATAAGACTGCACAAAACATTTAAAGTCGAAGGTCGGCAAAAGATATCACTCGTTTGTTTCGCAAACGCCCAACCGTAACAATTTGTATATTGTAATAGCTGTTCAATTTTACAAATAAAAATATCTACTCATACGTTCGTTTAAAACGAATAGATACAAGAATAAACAAATTAAAAATTATCGAAGAAAAGTCACGTATTGTATTCGTTTACTTACACATTGAATAGATAAACATTTTTTGAAATAAGTTCCTATAAGTTGGTCATTTGTTATGTTTGTCACATGATGTACGTCGCTTATTTTGGCAAATATCCTTTATTCTATTTCAACTTTTGATATCTTCTTTGAAGTAAACAAAACAATGGACAACAGCAACTATCCTACAGTCTAGCACGATCTCACATTCTGAACCAGTAATATATTTCATGTTCACGTGTGATGCAATAGTAAAAGAAGATTGCAAAATCGATATATTTATGTATATATTTAGGGACTTTTTCCTGCCACGACGGGTAACTTTTGACACGCACGTGGACGAAAACCTCACGCGGGTCGTAAACCCGCGTGGCAGGAAGAGGGTCCTAAATATTGAAGTGAAAACTTCTTTAGCGGCGTTGTGCACTTTTTGTGATAGGTAAAAAATGTTAAACTCGCGTCAGAACACGTGACCTGATCCAAAAATTGAAAAAAAAAAAACTTTATATCAGATATTCGCTGTATCTACGCGTTTGATGGTTGCCTTGACTGTCACTGTCACCTTATAAATGGAGTCATGATCGTTATGTGTTTCCTTTAAACTCTTCATTTTTCACTTCCGCCGGCGATCCCGGAGTACCTACAACCCGTTGTTTTTCTTACTTTGAAACCTACTCTTAGTATTATTACATCAAACATTCGAAATAATAATTGCTTATGTTTCTATAAATAAATCGGACAGGTATTATAATAAAGAATAATCTAAAAAGTTCAATCCACTCCGTTTCGAAACAGTTCAATCATTTAATTCGCTGTCGGATGTAACTTAAATGCGTTCTACAGAAACAATCATACATGGTGACGTCAAGTGCTCGTAATTTGGGAATCACAGAATGATAAAGTCTAATTATTTCTTGGATCTTAGAATAATGAATCAAATTGTCATAGAGTTGTCACAGTAGAATTCCGGTGACGCTAATGAGGCACACTATGTACAAGATTCATACGACCAATTAAATAGGCGTATCAATGAAAATGAATTTGAATCATTCAGTACCTACCTGTAAAATTTACTAATTTTTAAATTAATGATGTCTACAATTTATACGAAATATATAACAAGAATTAATAGATAAATTACTCTATAATATCACTATAACAAATTTCTTCATTCGATTTCACATGGCGATGCAGGTCACACCAATTCAAACAATTGTAGCATTAATTTAGGCAAAGTTAGTCACTGATCCGTTATTGTCCTCGAGGATTAAGATGGGATGTCTGAGATGTCTCGAGTGCCCGGTCATTGTGATTGATCCGGCAATTGTCTCGCACATGTAAAATACGATTACTAACAAACCATGCGATAATAATAATAAACACTTGCCGCTTCGCATTTCATGCGCGACTTGCATTTGAAATACAAAAGCAGAATTAATATTTTTTAAATGACACGAACGACGTTTTACATATTCCAACATCCACATTCAACCGACATTACTTTGATTTATCGTCATATATTATTCTATTGAAATTATTCGCAGTACCTACTAGCAGAAGTAGGTGCATACTTTACTTACAATAAAAGTTTATATATTTTGTCTACTTTGGCGAGAGGGATAAGAGGATGAATCTTTAATTATTAATAATGTATATATTTTATGTATTTAATGCAATTTGTATTAAATACAATATACAATTCTTACTACAAATGATTTAGTTAAGAGTTTAATGGATCTCTCGTGGAACTTTAAATCATTAGACATTAAACAACGATATAATCTTAGTTAAGCTTAATCTCAACTTTGACATCGATTATAGTGTAGCAGCTTCCGTTGTCATTAAATTTACAACATCACGTTCTGTACGAGTCTGGGCAATAAACGTACAGATGCACAGATCTCCTCCGAGATAGCGAAACAAAGTAACATTCTGAATTAAATAAATGTGCAATAAGAGTCGATGACGTATGCGATGTCACATAACGTAAGCTATAGTGAAGTTAATGCAAACGAGAGGTAGAAAACAGCGGCCATTTTGTTTGCATATATTCCGTAGTTCTGTAAGATTATTGAATTTATTGATTGATTGGAGATAAGCACAGCATGTACATACAGAATAAAAAAAAAACATTTTAAATGCTAGTGATTAAATAGCATTTAAAAATTTATCAAATCTACTCCGATATCTACAGATGCAATAACATTTTTCAACGTTTAGTCCCACATCTATTTAATTTATTAAAATTGCAAATAAGAATAAAATTATTAACAGCATTAATTTTATAGCAAATAATTACTTGTAGGTACAAAAGTGAACACGTTATTTGTTAAATAAATGACGATAACACAACTATTAACAGTTTTATCTGATGGATTTAATTCGTCAAAAAGAAACGAATGCGAAATCACCATGAAATTGACATTAAATGTCGTTATGGAAATGTTATGGTAATAAATGGTAATTTTATAGTATACAATCGATAGAATTCAAACGGATACCGTCGTAATGATATGAGGCGGTATTATTATACATGAATAAATGTATATTTCTATAAGAGGTGATATTTATAAATATGTTTTGTCACTTTAAAAAAATAGACCCCAAATGTGAAACATACGGCAAAAGGAACGGCAAAAGCTAATACAGTATTTTAACTAACCAAAGTGTAGATGTTTATTTGACAGTAATACCTACCTAATCTATAGATCAAAATGTAGGTACTATAAGTACCTAACTAAACGTGCACATAGGTATAGAAACGCCCGCGCTTTTAAACCCTAGATACTGAACACTTTTCACAGAGACTGTCGTGCGTGTGGAGTATCATTTAACTTAAGCACTGTAGATTTAAAAAAAACAGTAAAACTGATAAAAAGCCATGGGAATATCTATTAGATTCCCTTGACCTTTCCCCGGACAACGTGGATGATGGTTTATTGCCCGTTTGATAATGAAACATGTTATGCCATTACCACTTCGAGATAAACTGTTTGGATTTCAAAATATGTTAAATAACTTTCTCTTAATGGATGGAATATCGGTGCACTTATCAGCACTGGCCACCGATACTCGTACGGGTTGAAGGCTTGTAGCCCTTAAAGACTTATGAAACAAAACTAATTATGTTCAATCTGTAACACTAATCAAATAGACATCTCTTACGTCACGTTGCCAATGGTTTAATGCAGTTCTAATGAAAGCTTTACATTGTACTTAGGGATATGACGTTTGAACAATCACGATTTAAATAGTCGAATATTCTAAAAACCGCCAATGAACAATATATATGTATATTGAGTTCAATTAGTATTATTATTTTAATTACGGTCGCGAATAAAATATATTTAGACAGCACATTATGAAGAGTAATAAAAACAAAACCTGCCGAAGTTTCAAGTATTGTGAAATTATGGCTTAGCGGCTCAAAATATTTAGAGCATCAAGTGCTCGTGGTCTCTGCTATATGTATTATGTACATAGAAAACTAGAAAAACTAGACATTTCCGGCGGCTTCGCTTGCCGTACATTGTTTTTGTCCGCTCAGCCGCTTCTTACTACAACATACCGTCTGTCGCCATTTGCGTTTTTCCATGCTTTTTACGTCACTTTGCATGGTACTTTCCGAATATCTAAGGATCGTAGCGGATTGCAATAAACGGCCCATCAAATGAAAACATATTTTTTCAAATCGCACCGATACTTTCAGAGCCTAACCGGTTCAAACAAACTGACAAACGCTGATTATTTGTTACTATAAAATATTAGTATAAATGGAAAAGAATAAACATAATTTATGTTAACGATTCTAATCTGAGCATATGAATTAATAACGAGGATAGAATTTGCACATGAAATATTTGTTTAAATAATAATTGCTCCGCGTTATGTACATGACATTGACCTCAAAAGATAGTTTATAAAATTGTTGTCCGTTTTGTTTGTTGACTCATCGCACAATAATAGTGCATCTGTTTTAAAGAATTCCGAAAGGAAAAATCTCTGTAAGAAAGAATATTTAAAAAAAAAACTCATTGAAGGTAACTTATTGTCATGATATACGACAACAGTAATAATAATAATTGAGACGACCTCACTATTCTAATAAGATAATTAAAGTTTCGAATCCATATTTCGAATTTAAGGGTGTAACTAACTCGCGACTGTATTCAGATTGTTATATTCCATTTGCAAGGGTTTGTCGGTAGTATAATCGCAAGTTCAAGCAATAGGTACACCTACACCTACACCAAAACTCGAACTCTACACATTTTCTTAAAACACGACACATATTTAATACTGGTAACTAGCGAAAAATATATGAAACACACAGGAAAATACGAAAGCTATTGTCCTATCTGGAAGCCCAGCTATAAAGCTGGAATTCATGATTGTTTATAAATAAAATTCATAAAGAGGATTTCTAAACAATACGTGCGTTATAAAAAAATTGCATTTCAAAAATATCTCCTGTCGCAGTCGTATGAGAATAAAACCAATTGCAAACGTATTACGGCAAGCGGCGGAAGCTAGCAACACACGACTAGTTTACTAAATATATTATTAATAATTATTATAAGTATATATTATCGTCAACGTGTGTAATCCGTTATTATATAGAATTGCTAAGAAACCTAAATAACGCCTAAATTCAAAACGAAATATAGGTATGAAACAATTTTTAAGATACATGTATATAAGTTTACTAGGAATTCTATGCATTTCTAAAATAGTGCATTAAGTTTAGGTTTGGTAAAAACAATAATAACAGTTAAACAATATAAATAAACAGTTAGTTTTGTTTGGCATTCAAATAGAAAAACCCAATCCAGTATTACTTTAAGGTCAAAATTTCAGTTTCTAATGCTAGTTATGTGTACATTAGGTTAATTTATTTTTTTAGGCAAGATATTCGAAATATTGCACATCATAATATAAACATTATACATACGTCCTAGGTTTCGTACATTTCAGGTATAATAACATTTATACTGAAATAGATACTTAAATTACAATACTTTAAGCAATAATAACGAAACAGAACCTCTAATGAAGTTAACATACCTATTAATTAAACTTAATCTATTAGATACTAATATCATAAAGCTGAAGAGTTTGTTTGGTTGAACGTGCTAATCAAAGGAACTACTTGTTGAAATTGAAAAATTATTTTTGTGTTGAATAGTCCATTTATTGAGAAAGGCTATAGGCTATATAACATCACGCTATGACTAATAGGGGTGGAGCAGAGACGGGAAAATATTGACTTCCACGCGGGCGAAGCTGCGGACACAGCTAGTAAACTAATAAACTCACCACAGCCTCAGCACAATCAAGTCCAGTGAACTTCAACACGGTGTAGAGTACAGCGATGACGCTGGGGTACAGATAGCTTCGGAGCCCTCGCTGCCACTCCCAGGTCAGGGCTCCGTATCCAAACACGTACTTATGCGCCACCTCCAACGACTGCCAGTACTCGTCCGGCACGAACGACGTCTGTACCACGAACACAGACGCCAAACGCACCGCCAGTATCACCAACACCACCTGTGCGGGCCTCAGGCCCTTTGCCAATACCATTCTCCCGCCTAAATAAGAGGTTATACCAGCTATAAATAGATTACACTTTTTCCCTCACACATCCCACAAAAACTCACAATGATCACTCTATATCATCTCTACGGACGTCATAACCCACATAACAATGAATTTGTAAGTTTATACTGAATAAAAAATTTCATCTAAAAAAATTTAGTTTATCCGAAAAGTGTCAACTACAGCGTCCCTCTAAATTTGATTCAATACTGAATGAAAGATGCACTTTTAACACTACACAAGGAATTGTATTTTTTCTATCTACTTAAACTAATACCAGATTTTAATGTCTTTATTAATATTCCTACAGGAAAAACGTTCATTTCAATAATATTTTTTCTCACTAACCTCACTACTAACGCCGCCACCGCCAAAAATTAGTGATGTGCCAATAATGCCAGAGATAGTGATGTCCTATAGTACGTAACATTTAATGATTTGATAACACTGATTCAGGGGTTCTATTGGTTTAAAAAGGTATAAAATATCAAAGGCATATAATTTACAATGTGGAAAAATATATATCCGAAACATTGTCTATTAACACATAAACATGAACAAGCCATATAATATCGGTAAAGATTAATTGAATATTTTAATAAGTGATCGCCATGAACGCGATTATCTTTTAACAAGGAACATCTTGGAACAATATTACATTTATAGCCATTTTTATGTATAATTCCGTTAGCTTGTCTTCCGACTACATACTGTTACTGTTGCGACGCCGATCTATAGTGTATTACTTTACTCTTTGACGCCGATTACCAAATAAATCGCTTTGAGTACAATGTACCTAACAGTATTTTAGGCAATTAATTATGCATAAAATTATGTCAGTTTGTTGTCATCACATATTACAGGCCTGCGATAGGCGATAAGAAGGCGATTTAACAAAAGTGTTCTTCATACATCAAAACTATTTATAATCTTGGCAATACTAATACTATTTAGGTTGACTTGACTAAAATGAGATCGGTTCCAAAACTAATAAAACTGTAATTGATAATTATATTTAAGGCGTGGCATAAAATATGTTTTCATTCGATTAACCCCTATTACGTTAAGATTGACTTGATAACTATGACTTGAATATTGTTACGTACAAAAATGCGGCAAAAGTTTATGTAATATCGGTAGAAAATTAAAAATTAAACATGTCAGGAGGTTGACAAGTAGACAAAGTGTAGTGTTCAGAACGCAAATTAATTACTATTGTTGATTTTGATGATAATATAATTGTCAATAAGTATTTAAAATTAAAAAGATGCTATAATAGTACGAAAAATGGGTAAGTAATGTGTTAACTGTGAGAAAAATATTGTGTTTTCTATCAATAACTGTGTATATTGGATGGCAGATGATACGAAAAATGAAACACTGGATCTCTCAAGGCGTGGGTTGAAGAGAATAGAGAAAGCGCCCGGGGATGAATCCAAGACGATAATTAATCTGATCCTCGACCAGAATGAGCTACAGCGGCTAGACAACATCGATACTTACTGCCGAGTCGAAAACGTAAACATCTTTCTTATTAGAATCTTTTTTCGCACCGAGTTCGTTTCATTTCCAACTTGATGTAGATAGCGAATTAATTTAAATGTCGTTGTCGCATCAGTGATAACGATTATGCATAAAGATCACAGTTAATTGCAATAAAAGTGTTAGTATGCCAATCAAATTCTGTCTGCTAGAGGGCATTTGAGCTGCTTGATATAACTTTAATTTAAAAAAAACTTGAAATAAAAACAGTCTCTAAAAGTGGAACTGTAAAGATATAATCAATGACAACTGCCGACTTTAATATTGGCCAGATTTGTTAAAGTAGTGACTTTATATAGCCCTTGTATATGTTACTTGCAATGTAGATAACATAAGCTAGCATTAAAAAAGGCGGCAGTTAGCGGCCAGTGACTTTCGTAAAAAAAAATAATAACTCTTTGTTTTTCAGTTGTCAATTTGTAACAATTTCTTAGTTCGAATGCATGGTGTTTCCCGACTTACAAATATCAGAGTGCTGGCATTAAATAACAATGGCATCCTACAGATTGAAGGATTAAAAGACATGATATACCTGAAAGTTCTCAAATTAGCGGGTAAGTTATAATATTAACATCTAATATAAATAGATTATAACTTTCCTTAAGTATTTTTTTTTTATTTCAAGAGTGCACTAGGAGTGTTTTACCCTGGCTTTGTTGACTGCCCTACTTTAGCCTAAGGGGCAACCAAAGCCAACGGAACACAATTATAAAATTGTATGATGATCATTAAATGTATGTGTTGTAGAGAATTAAAGAATGTAAAGTTCAAATTTGGTTTATTGAAATGTACCAATAATATTTTCAGGTAACAATATCAAATCTATTGAACACCTAAATCATAATATACATCTGGAACATTTAGATCTGTCCAACAATCAAATAGCCTTCATAGCCGATATATCTTACTTGAAAAGCTTAAAGGTGAGCAACATTTGTAATATTGAAAAACTAGTCTTTTTTTAAGAATACATGCTCTATTTTAGGACGCATCTACACTTGTTGTTCGACCGTATTTAGTGGTCCACTGCTGGACCGGGTCTCCTCTCATATTGAGAGGGAGTGACATCTACACTTAATCACACTATATTGTGGCCAAACTAGCTGATCGTATAATAAAAAACTTAAAGAAGAAGTTAAAGTTTTACACATTTGGTTTAGGTTTACTCGTTATAGAGTG
Organism: Aspitha aspitha aspitha; assembly: GCA_018246895.1. Lineage (NCBI taxonomy): Eukaryota > Metazoa > Arthropoda > Insecta > Lepidoptera > Hesperiidae > Aspitha > Aspitha aspitha. The sequence goes on along the minus strand of DWGJ01000715.1, from coordinate 2,646 downwards.
ATGGTTATCATTTCGGCCTCATCACATTTGAAATTTGCCACTCATTGATCAAGCAATCTTGTGCAACATATTTGTCAACCTCAGAGCTGGTAGGTTATAAGCTCTCATACATTCAACATTGCCGCATGCCAAAAATAAATCGATGATTGATGTTTAAATTAATCATATTATTGTTAATGGCAACACAGAATTTGTTTTTTTTTTCAGCATTTAAATTTAGAACGCAACCGCATAACGGACTTGCGTCAGTGCGATCGCTACCTCCCGAGCAACCTGTCGCACCTGGGCTTAGGGCACAACAAGATCCAGGACCTGAATGAAGTTTCACATCTCGTGCACTTGAGCGAGTTGGATAGCTTCACTATACAGGGCAATCCGTGTGTCGCCATGGCTGGAAAAGATAAACTGTATCCCTTACTAAAAGCTGCAAGAAACATTTAAATTGACAGTCAAATGACCTTAAAAATATGATCCTGTAGCTACCTTAAAGTAGTAAAACCTATTAAGGCTTAAAAATCACTTTTCTGAAACAACAAATTTTGGAGTTTAAATATTTTTGGTTAGTTCAACCACTTTGAATAGAAGCATTTTTGTTTGTTACGTTAAATTACAATAATTTGAGACAAGCTATAATTTAATATATGAATGTAATTTAATTATATTCATACAATATTTAATTTCACACTAAAGATATCAATTTTAAAGAGGGTGAATTTATAATGAAAATAACACATAACAGAATGTTAATAGTATGTCCATTAATTTCCTTAATATAACTGTGCCAGGAGCTTCGACTACAGACCCTTTGTTCTTAATTGGATGATGAGTGTTAAATCAATTGATGGCTTTATTGTCAGCGCTATTGAAAGGTATGAGGCTTACATAACATGTAAATAAAATTTGTTGGTAAATATATGAGTTATAGTGATCGTTTGAATTTAATATGGAGAGGAACATATTATAAACTATTTTTATAAGTTACTAGTGGACCTGACCACATGTTGCCATGGTTACATTATGTCAAATATAATTGACAAATATCATGCATTCAGATATTATTATTGAAATTGACATTCATTTTATTTATTTATTTTAAAATTCTATCCTATCTTTTAAGTTGGATAAAAATAATAGATGTGTGCAAAATATTATTATGTTCAGTGATTTCGGAGATTTTCGCAAACGAACATATTGACACGGGATTTTTATATATATAAGAGACTATCAACCCCGGAGAACTTCGTACCGCCTCACAATCTTCCGTCGATCTTACAAATAAATTATAGCTCATATGTTGCCGAAGACTAATAGCCATATAACAAAAAAGTTTCATCAAAATCCGTCTACTACTTTTTGTGTGAAAACACTGAATTAAACTCTTCTGCAGTTTTATTATATATCTATATTTGCCTTTTACAAGTGTTTTTATATTATATTGAAGCTGTGTGGTGACCGTAATACAGCTTCTGCATAGTAGGGAGGTGTCCTATAATTCATACATACATACATATCGTCACGCCAGGTCCCTTGCGGGGTAGGCAGAATGAAGTATGTAAATGAAGCATGGCAGGTTTGTATGGACAGGGATGGATATTTGGCACTCGCTGCTTTCCTATAATTCCTGTGATCGTTAAAATATGACGCACACTTGTTCCAGTCTGAAAGCCGAATGGTTGTACAGTCAGGGCAAAGGGCGGTATTACCACGCGGGCCAACACAACGATCTGTGCGAATACCTGGCCGCCACGTGTCCCTTGACGGCCGATGCGCTCGAGACCGAGGATCAGAGGAAACTGCGACTCATCCTCAGCAAGGTAGACTTTTGCAACTTTAGCACCATAAGCCACCTCATGTGGGAAAACAACACTCGATGGTCCCTTGTAACCCCAAATGTCGCGTTAAATACATCAACTAATCCTTATTAACACTTCATACTGACTGAATTCACATTAATAGTTTCTTCAGCCCTGTTAGGCGTCGGCTGCCTGTCCACGGACAGCAGCGGCAGCGTACTCCCTTCCAGAAAAAAAAATAGCAAACTGATAATGAATTTTCATTAATAATGATTGCGCAAATTTTACTTACAGATGTTTGATTTCAAATTAAGCAATGAAATGCTTGTATTACAGTAACCGGACAATTGATGAACATGTATGAATGTGTGATAACAATAACTGGATTAGTAATTTCACATTCCAGGCTCAACACCATCAGCAGCAATTGAAGGATCAAAATCATAGTCCAATCAAAACGAAGCTTCAATCGCCCAGAATGCAATGTAAGTAGTAAATATAAAGTATTGACACTACTATTAACAGGTAGTTATAGAGGTAACCACATGTACTCACGGCTTTGCCCGCATGGAAATCAATTAGTTTCCGTTTTTACAACATTAGTCATTGCTGCTCCACTCGTATTAGTCAAAGCGCGATGTTATAAAACCTATAGCCTTCACCAATAAATAGACTATTCAACACAAAAATAATCTTTCAATGCGAACCAGTAGTTCCTGAGAGTGTGTTCAACCAAACACACACCAGCAAACAAACTTTTCAGCTTTATATTATTAGTATAGATTTTATTCACACATTCAAAGTCAACAGACAGCGGCAGCCATTGTTCTTACATAGACAAAAGACAAGAGAG